>PVHP010032322.1:0-20382 GCA_004024765.1 Zapus hudsonius | reverse complement strand
CCCGGGTCTGACGCTAAGGGCTAAGAGCTGCTCTCTTTCTTGACCCAGTCTTGCAGGAGGACGGAAGTTCCCAGGGTCACCAAGGTCCTTATTTATGCTTTTGTTCAACAAGCAGCCTTGTGTTTACCTGGAGCCACAGACACAATGTGGTGGTGGTGATGTGATATGGATATTTTTCCTAAAAGCTTGAACATTTCTTTATTCATTCATTCATTCATTCATTTCAAGCAGAGAGAGAAGAGATGCGCCCACCAGGTCCTCTAGCTACTGCAAACCAACTCCTGGTGCAGGAGTCACTTTGTGCATCTGGATTTACATGGAAACTGGGGAAACAAATCCAGGCAAGCAGGCATAAGGCGCTGAGCCACCTCTCCGGCCCAAGAGAGCAGGTACTTCTTAATAAATTTGAGAGAGAGAAGAGAGAGAAAATATGGCATCCCCAGGCTTCTTGCCACTGCACACCGACTGCAGACGCATGCAGCAGTTTGAGCGTCTGGCGTTACATGGGCACTGGAGATTCGAACACAGGCTGTCAGGCTTTGCAAGCAAGCGCCTTAACCACTGAGCCATTTCTCCAGCTGCAGAGCAGCTACTTTGATCAAATGACCATCTACCGATCACATGGCATTATTTTGACATTGACACTTAAATACGTAATGATTTCAAGTCCCTGTCCTGCAAGAACCCAGATAAGAAGTGGGGGAAGAAGTGATTTTTTTCTTGAGGGAAGATTCCTAGAGCATTTGCTGTTTGCAGTCATGGGCACTCAGCTGTGAAGGAAGCCGATGCCGCTGCTGGGGCCACAGCACCTCCCAGCGGGAGGACTCCTGCCTGGCATGCTAAGAGAGAGAAGAGAGAGAGAGGGAGAGAGAAGGAGAGGGAGAGAGAGGAGAGAGAGGAGAGAGGAGAAAGAGAGGGAGAGAGAGGAGAGAGGAGAAAGAGAGGGAGAGAGAGGAGAGAGAGGAAAGAGAGGAGAGAGAGGGAGAGAGAGGAGAGAGAGAGGAGAGAGAGGAAAGAGAGAAGAGAGAGAAGAGAGAGAGGAGAGAAAGGGAGAGAGAGAGAACAACCAAGCCTTCCCAGCAGCAGCTGTAAGCCCAGCAACACCAGCAGCTCAGCCTTCCTTTCACAACAACTGTCATACTAGATTGTCAGCTGCAACAACATCTGTTGGCTCTGCACCCCCTGCTGCCACCCAGCTGACCAACAGGAAGCAGAGAGGACAAGCACCCCACACCTACACACCCATTTCTGCTCTTACCCTAACTGCAGGACTGAGCAGTTCTGGCCTGCACCAACTAATGCCTTCACACAGCTTCCCTCCTACTCCCTCCTTTACCCCAGCTTCTGGAATGGGGGCTTTGCAGTGAAACCCCCAAGGTGTGTCCCCCAGTGCCTCCAGGGTGAAGCGGCCATGTACTTACAACCCTGCAGGACTGGCTGGCACTTGGGACTTCAGACCATCCTCAGCATTATGCTTGCCACGCACACCTGTTGTGGTGGGACCTGCAGCCCTCACCACTGGAGCAGCACACAATGGACCAGGCAGAACCACTTGTATTCACCGTGTCATTCCAAAGGCAAAGAGGCGCCCTTATACCATCAGAAGCCGCACTGAGTAAAGGCGTGCTGGCTGGCACTAGGGCAGCACCAAAAGACTCAGCCACCGCCTTCCCTGGCCTGCTGGCCAGCCAGCCTGTTACCACGTTGAAGGCAGTGCCATCTATTAAACTTCAGTCAAAGCACCTTGAACTGCATGGACTCCAAATACTGAATTTGACAAATGTTAATCTATGTGGATACCTGAGGAATCACTTTAACTACAAAGTGAATGAATACTCTTGTATTCAGACACATTGTCCTCATGTCCCTAGATATCGTATTTTCTGGACCTTTCCCATATCTATGGTACAGAGATGTGTCGAGACTCATGATAATATAAATGAATTAAACAATGCTACCTTCTGCAGATGGACTGTACAGTGAGAATACTGACCTTAATCCAGATGTTTCTGTGATTGATTCTTTTGCTCCATAATACTCCGGTTATAATAAATTTACTTTATGCATGACATACTGATAATCTCTGTTATTTTATTTCTAAAAGTGAAATTGTTGATGATCTTGTGGAAATCTTTGCAGAATGACTGACCCCTAAAAGGGGGGGTGTTCCAATAGCCTGTCCAGAGGTGGCAGTCTGACCCTTAGTAGGAAGAGCGGTGCTGCTCCTCTAACTCCAGAGGGCAGAATCCAGAGCTGTGGCTGGCCTTGGAGAGAGCCTTTAAGAAACAAAGCGGTAATCTGAGGGTTTTTTTTTTTTCTATCCAGGGTCCCACTGGATAGAAAGGATCCCACTCTAGCCCCGGCTGTCATGGAATTCACTGTGTAGTCTCAGGGTAACCTTGAACTTATCACGGTCATCCTATCTTCTACCTCTGCCTCCCAAGTGCTAGGATTTCTAAAGGCATGTGCCACCATGCCTAGCCTAGTCTGTACCTTCTAGTTTGTGTACATTTATTAACACAAGCAGCAATATCCCAATAAGAAAACCGCATAAAGTAATGACACACAGAAATACCTAGGAATTAGGTATTTGGCTGGAGATATTGCTTAGTGGTTAAAAGCACTTGATTGCAAAGCCTGGTGTCGCAGGTTCACTTCCCCAGTACCCACATAAAGCCTTAATGACAAAGTGGCCCATGCATATGGAGTTTGTTTGTATTAGCAAGAGGCCATGGTGTGCCCATACTCAGTCTTTCTCTGTCTACCACTTTCTCTCTGTCTTTCTATTCCTCATAAATAATAAATCAAATTTTTCTAAATGGGGAGAGTGTGGAGCTGGGCCTGGTAGTACATGCCTTTGATCCTAGCATTTGGGAGGCTGAAGTAGGAGGATCACCAATCGTTCCAGCCCCCCCCCCCCCAGACTACACTGTGTATAGTAAACTCTAGGTCAGCCTGAGTTAGAGCAAGACCCTACCTTGAACAAAAAGAAAAAAAAAAGCATGGGAGGATGGCCCAACAGGGGCCCAATAGGGAAAATCTGTTGCCCTGGGCTCAGTTCCCTAACTACACACATAAGCTGAATGTAAAGTTGCATAGGCATTTGGAGTTTGTTTGCAGTGTGTCATGGTTTGATCCAGGTGTCCCCCACAAACAATTGAATGTGTTCTGATAGATCGATCCTCAGCTGATGGCAGTTTGGGTTTTACAACCTCGATGAAGCTGTGTTGTCGGGGGCGGGCTTATGGGGTTATAAGCCAGCTTCCCCTTGCCAGTGTTTGGCACACCTTCCTGCCGCTGTTTGCAGTGCTGTGGCGGAGGTGATGTCCACCCTCTGCTCATGCCATCGTTTTCCCTGCCAGGATGGAGTCTCCCCTTGAGTCCGTAAGCCAAATAAACCCATTCCTCCACAAGCCGCTTTTGTTTGGGATCTTCTGTGCAGCAACTAGAAAGCTGACCACAACACAGTGGCAAGAAGCCCTGGCAGCCCTACCCAAATCACTCACATGTTCAAATTATTTAAATAAGTTTCTTTTTAATTTTTAATTTGTAAGGAGAGAGAGAGAGAATATGAATATGGGCAGGACAGGACCTTGGGCTACTGAAAAGGAGCTCCAGATACATACTCCACTTTGCGCATCTGGCTAAAAGGGTGCTGCACTGGGGAATCAAATTCAGGTCATTAGGTTTCCAGGCAAGTGCCTTAACCGCT
Source organism: Zapus hudsonius (assembly GCA_004024765.1). NCBI lineage: Eukaryota > Metazoa > Chordata > Mammalia > Rodentia > Dipodidae > Zapus > Zapus hudsonius. The sequence continues at coordinate 16,670 of PVHP010032322.1, read as the reverse complement.
GAGCGATCTCTCATGCTCTGATTAAGTTTTGAAGCCATGCGTGGTAGAGCAAGCCTTTAATCTCAGCACTTGATAGACAGAGGTAGGAGGTTCCCTGTGAGTTCGAGTCCTTTCTGAGACTGCATTTTGAATTCTAGGTCAGCCTGGGCTAGAGTGAGACTCTACCTCAAAAACCGAAAGAAAAGTTTTTTAAAAGAAAAAGAGAGGAAAAAAAAAGAATAGATGGACATGAGGTGAAAAAGAGCAAGTCATAATGGCATGCATCACACACACACACACACACACATTTTTGGTTGTTTTGTTTGTTTTTAGAAGTAGGGTCTCACTGTAGCCCAAGGTGACCTGGAGTTCCCATGTAATCTCAGGGTGGCCTCCACCTGACAACCATCCTCCTACCTCTGCCTACAGAGTGATAGGATTAAAGGAACACACCATCATGCCTGACTTAAAAAATACTTTTTCTAATATTTTCTTTCTTTCTTTATTAGTGTGTGTGTGAGAAAGAGAGTGAGAGAGAGGGAAAGGAAAGAGAGAGAAAGGAAAGAGAGATATTGGAGGTAGATAGCAATAGAGAGAATGGATCCCTCAAGGGCCTCCAGCCACTGCAAATGAACTCCAGGCACATGGGCCATTTTGTGCATCTGGCATTATGTGGGTACTGGGGAATTGAATCCAGGTCCCTAAGGCTTTTCAGCCAATTCCGTTAAACATTCAGCCCCAAATATTTTGCATTAAATTACTCCCAGATGTAAAAGGGAAAAAGAGAAAATAGAAAACAACTTCCTTCCTTAGAATAAGATACAAAGTGAAGGAGCCAAATCTGGCTGGGAACCTTGTTGGATTGAGTGCCCTGGTAAAAAGTCAGAATATAGGATACTTTGTTCTGACGCTTGGTGACTCATCCCCAGCTGACAGCCAAGCTGTTAACCAGGTGCATCATGCAGGTGAGGGAGGACTAGAGTCGAGTCAGGGGCATATGGTGTGGAAAGGGTATCGGCACTCCTTGGAGGCGGGCAGTGTGCAACCTAATTGTTGACAGTGCTTGCCTAACATGCAGGAAGCCCTGTGTTCTATCACCAGCATCCCATAAACCAGACATGGTGGTACATGCGTGTAATTCCTCGAGAGGTGGAGGCAGAAGGATCAGAAGTTCAAGGTCTTAGGATAATAGGAGGTTTGCTACTAGCATGTGTCTGAAAAATAAAAAACGGAAAGTACAAACCCATATCTTAAAAAATATATTTAACCATTTATTTTATGTCAAACAGTAAGTTTTTTAGGGGGCCTGAGGGAGGGATATATATATATATATATAATTTTATTTATTTGCAAATAGAAGAGAGAGAATGGGCACACAAGGCCTCTAGCTAAAATAAACAAATTCCAAATGCATGTGCCACCTTGTTCATCTGGCTTTATGAGGGTACTGGGGAATCAAACTTGGGTTTTGCAGGCAAGCCCCTTAACTGTTGAACCATCTCTCCAGTTCCTTGGGGTTTCTGGGGGGGGTTGTTTGTTTTGTTTTTTGAGGTGTGGTCTCACTCTAGCCCAGACTGACCTGGAATTCACTATGTAGTCTTAGGTGGCCTTGAACTCACATTGATTCTCCTACCTCTGTCTCCCAAGTGCTGGGATTAAAGATGTACAGTACTATGCTCGGCCTGTTTATGTTTTTTTGAGTCAGGGTCTTACTCATGACCAGAAACTCTGTATCCCAGGCTGCTCTGGAAATCACAGCAATCCTACCTTATCCTCTCAAGTGCTGCACTAATAGGTATAACATTATATCCTGCTTTTTTTTTTTTAAAGATGGTTTCTTAAAGCCCAAACGGTCTTGAACTTACTATGTAGAGTAGACTGGCCTTGAACTCATGGTGATCCAACTGCTTCAGCCTCCAGTGGGCTAGAACTACAAGCTTGAGACACCGTGACCTTCTCCCACACAGCAAGTTGTGCATTAGTGCTCGGCAGGACATTGTAAGTCTGGTAGGATTTAGCTGCTTTCAGAATACAGGGGTCTGTGAAGTTGAGTTTTGTTTATTTTATTTTTGATTTTTAAAATATTTATTTATAAGCAGAGAAAGAGAGAGAGAGAGACAGACAGACAGACAGACACACACACACACACACACACACACACACACACAGAGACAGAAACAGAGACAGACAGAGAGAACAGGCCTCCAGCCTCTGCAAATGAGCTCCAGTGCATTAGCCACTTAGTGCATCTGGCTGTATGTGAACAGGTTGTTAGGCTTTGCTGGAAAGTGCCTTAAATGCTAAGTCATTTCTCCAGCTCTGTTTTATCTAGGTAGGGTCTCACTGTAGCCCAAGCCAACCTGGACTCTGTAGCCCTAGGCTGGCTGGCCTCGAATTCATAGCAATCCTACCTCAGATTCCCCATTCTGCAATTAAAGGTGTGTGACATAAAACCCAGCCTGATTAAAAAAAAATTGTTTGCTTTAAGCCCATACTTGCTCAGGATGGCCTTGAATTTATAATCCTCCTGCCTCAGCCCCTGATTGCTGGGATAACAGATGTGTGCTCTCACATCTGTCCACACTATGTGGTTCATTGTGAGTTCTGAGCATTTTAGTGTCATTACCTCCTTGAATCATCACTCGTTTTCTTCTCCTGTTAGTGTCCATCTAAGACCTAGATAGAGCTCAGGTAGGTTGTGTCCCTAATCTGGACTTTGAAAACAATTTTTATTTATTATTTATTCACAAGCAGAGAGAAAAGGGGGGATGAGATTGGGTACAACAGGGCTTCTTGCCACTGCAACCAAACTCCGGATGCATGTGTCACTCAATGCATTTGGCTTTATGTGGGCACTGGGGACTCAAACTGAGGCCTTCAAGCAAGCTCTCTTAATGGCTGAGCCATCTCTCCAGCCCCTGGGATTTTTCAGTTATTAATATGAACGTGCCAGGTGTGGTGGTGTGTGCCTTTAATTCTAGCCCTCAGAGGCAGAGGTAGGAGGATTGCCTGGAACTTAAGGCCAGACTGGAACTACAGAGTGAGTTCCAGGTCATCCTGGGTTCTAGTGAGATCCTACCTCAAAAAAAAAAAAAAACCCACCAAATGAACTCCAGATGCATGGGCTACTTTGTGCATCTGACTTTATGTGGGCACTGGGGAATTGAACCTGGGTTGTTAGTCTTTGCAGGCAAGTGTCTTAACTGCTGAGCCATCTCTCCAGCCCCAGTTATACTCTTATATCCCCTCTCCCCAGCCCTTATTCCACTGAGCCCCCTCCTCTGTGGGGTTATTGGTATTCTCTAATCTGCAATTTGAAATGTTCTTACATCTGAAGTTCTTTGTGTGATGGACGCCATGATGCTACAGTGGAGTTGCCTACACCTCACCATCTAGAATAGGCTAGAATGCAGACATACTAAATGTATTGTAAGGTTACCTCCATGAAGCATAAATGAAGTTCATGTTTAGGATCGAGTTTTATCTATAAGATTTCATATAATGTATATGCTGATATTCTAGAATCTTGAAAAATCCAAAATCTGAAACATTTCTGGTACCAAATACTTCAGAGAAGAGATACTAGCCTAGGGGTTGGGCAGATGGCTCAGCAATTAATGGTGCTTGCTTGCAAAGCCTGTGGACCTGAGTTTAATTCCAAAGCTGCTGTCATAACCCAGACACAAAAACGTGGCTCAGGCAAGAGGCCCTGATGCACCCATTCTCACATGCATGCACACACACGTGCAAATAAATAAATTATTAAAAAGGAGATACCCATTGGTCATGGTGATGCACTTCTTTCATCCCAGCACTCAGGAGGCAGAGGTAGGAGAATTGCCGTGAGTTCAAGGCCACCCTGAGATGACATAGTGAATTCCAGGTCAGCCTGGGCTAGAGTGAGACCCTACCTCGAAAGACCCAATAAATAAATCAAATAAAAGAGTTACCAGCCTATGTGCCCTTCAGAACCCTGCTCAACTTCATTCACTAGGCCTTCCTGATTTTTCTGATCCCAGTTTCAACGTGACCTTCTATTTCTCTTGAAATGTGTATTCGAAATCTTAGCAGGGTTGTAGCTCAGTGCTGGAGTGCTTGCCTGGCATAGCAAAACCCTCGTTTTGATCTCCAGCACCATGAAGAAGAAACCTTTATGATTTTTTTTTGTTTTTTGAGGTAGAATTTCACTGTCTGAATTATTTTTATTACTTGATCATATGTCGACTCTCTTATTATCATGTAGGTTTCTGTGTTCCCCATGATATGAAATATGCTAAAGAGAAGGCAATAGTTCATTATATTTCCCAACTCTCCCAATACTGGATATATATGTACTCAAATGATATCAATGAAATAAATAAATGTGGTTTGTATGTTGTGGGGTTGGAGTAAGGAAATGCTGAAAAGGGCAGAATTTTCTTCATGGAATATTTATGGATCTTGAAGGAAGTTTTAGGGATGATTTATATCTTGATGAATGGATGAAGAAATATTTATCTTCTCCTGTTAGAGTGAAGAGATCCTGAAAGATCAGTGACTTAAGGCATTGGGAATTCAAGATATATAGTGAGTGTGAGGCCAGGCTGGGCTTTATGAGATTCTGTCTCAAAAAACCAGCCAATTAACCAACCAGAGAAGACGAAGAGGCAAGGGAAGATGAAGAGACCTTTGAGGTCAAACTGTGGTGGAAGGGCCTCTGGTAGAGGAGGTCTCATTGTGAGGAGTATCTCATGTTCCATGAGGCCTGCCTTGCCTAGGCCAGATTCCTGCCCAGATGGTATGGTACCGAGTCCTTTGGCCTGGTAGTAGGTCCTGTGTGCTGACAAGATTACAAAAAGACAAGACCTGTGGTGACTATTACAATATTTGGCCAACCATTCCTTCCTCCAATCTGATGATGCTAAAGCCAGATTGTGTGAGAGCTGGAGTTTGGAAAATTGTTCTTGAAAGACTAACCCGGACCTCTTCCAATGCCTACCACGTCCCAGGACTGGAGGGGTCAAGCAGGTCTTGAGTGTCATTCCAAAGTCTTATATTATGTGGTGAGCATAAGGAAGAGATCTTGGAGCTTGTGGGGCAGGAAGTGTGAATCTACAAAGGGGAAGGAAATGGCAACTGAACCTTTGGCCTCTTGCAAGGAATGGTCTCTGGTGTGTTGAATGAATCTGCTACCCTCTACCTGCTGGATGGGCAGCTGGTCCTCAGCCTTGGATACCAGCAGATCCATGGCCTCAGTGGGTAATTGGACCAGCAGTCTGTCTGTAGGTATGTCAGAGAGGTCAGAGCTGGCAATGAGACCCTCAAAGAAGCTTCCTTTGTCTTCATGCGATGTTTATTAATTTTTTGTTTTAGCTAGATTGGAACCTTGGTAGCAAAAACATGTGAATATGTGTTAGAAATGCTTTAGTTAAGAATGTTTTCTGTAACAGCTTAGAAAGGAAAGGCATCTTGGCTATGCCTGGTGATGCAGGTCTGTAATCCAAGGAGGATGGTCTGTTTGTTCGTAGCTCCGGGATGTCCACGTCCTTCAGCCAGTGGTGCAGGAACAACGAGGCCAGTGTTGGTGCCTTGCCTCCACGGGACTGTGCAGCTACGGAGCTTTTCTCCCCAGAAGCCCGAGATTCTGTCATCCCTCCAAGTTTATGGCACCTTCTTCTATGAGCAACTGGTATGAGACCATCAGTTAGGACTCCATCTGCCTGTGGGCTACCAAGGCCCTGGAGGAGCTGGCCTGCAAGTGAGGGTCTAGGGTGAGACGTGGGAGGGAAATGAGAGTTTCTTTGTCAAACAGTCTCCTGGAAGGAACGATTCTTTGGGGAGTCGACTCTGTTTCTTCCCCTGATCAAGGCTGTGTCCCCATGTGCTGAGATGCCCCCAGCTCCTGAGGATTCCTCTCCTGGGAATCCCAGCCTGGCACTGCAACTCCTGGCTCCCTCCAGATGCTCTTCCCCCACCAGACAGCCCCGTTCGGAATGCGCACCAGCGAGATCCTGGATGAGCCTCCTTACTGTCCTCCAGCAGGTGTGAAGTTGTGGGAAAGATGAGCAGCAGAGAATTCACAACCTTGTGCTGACCCACGGCTCCTAGGTGTGGAGTTCTGAAGTGGAAAGGTGATGGTGACAGGGTATAGGTATAGGTCCCAGGGGGACAAGAGGAAGCATCAGTTCGGGTTTGTTACTGATGCTAAAGTGGCAGGTATTGATTAACAGATCCAAATAGTTATTGTACCCTATGGCTCCTAATACACATCTTCCGATTACAACCCCTGATCCTTACATTCATGCTTTGGAAGAGCAGTGTTCTTATTTGGCTTACTGAGACTTTTAATATTTTCTTTTTTTTTGTTTGTTTTTTTTCAAGGTAGGGTCTCACTCTAGCCCAGCTGACCTGGAATTTACAATGTTGAATTTATGGCAATCCTCCTACCTCTGCCTCCCGAGTGCTGTTTAAAATTTTTTTAAAAAAATTATTTGCAGGCAGAGGGAGATAGAGTGGAGAGAAACAGAGAGAATTTGTATGGCAGGACCTCTAACCACTGCAAATGAACTCCAGACTTGAAAGACCTGAAGAGAGTTTAAGTAACTTCTTCATGGTTATCAGGGTAGAAGAGGCAAAAAGACCAATAAAAATAATTATCTAGTGTAACCAATTCAGAAGACACATTTCAAGCTAAAATAAATTAAATGATGAAGGAAAAACAACCAACTCTAATTATTCAATAGGAATCAGAAGGAGCACATATCTGTCTTAGTTGACAGGCAAAAATAAGAACAGGAAATGCAAAATGAAATTATGGGGCCTTAACCATAAGACATGTGTTTATTGAGAAGCAAAAGAACAAGCACCCTTATAGACAGGAAAGCAATCACTGCTGAGATCCCAGAGAGAAGAGCGAGATGAGGGGAGCCTGCTGTACCACAGCATGGTGTCAGCTACAGGAAGGTCTGTCACTAGGGTTGCAAGAGGTGCTAGAGCTTTGGACACTGTTGTTTCATGGTCCTGATGAACCTAGTAGTTACTTGCTCTCTGGTGGATGCTGCTTCAGGCATGGTGGATATGGGCATTGCACAGGCTGGCAAGAAGCAGGTAGGCAGGGCTCAGGGCACCTTGGCGGATGGCAGGGCTCAGGACACTTAGGCATGCACACAGGAGGCTGGCAAGGCTGCTTGCACTGCTGCTCTTGGTAAGACATCTCTCCTGCGTCTCAGCGAACCTGAAAGAGTAACAAGCGGCAGCGTTCCTAAGAGACCTTCCCGCTAGCAGTCTGGTTAGCTGGGACAGCAATCCTGCTGTCTCTAGGGTCTTCTTTGAGTCTGAATAGTTAGTTTGTGGATTTGTGTGCTTCCTCTCAGTTCCTCAGTCTTTGTGGTTCATCACTTACACTACTATGGGAAGCTGCTGGTATTTTCTACAGAAGCAAATCTGGACTTCTATCATGAAGCCCTGTCTTCCCATTGAATTGAACTAAGTGCTGTGCTGACCTGGTACCCTGTTTCACTGAGCTGTACGTGGTGTTATCCATAGGACAGGAAGGTCTACTGAAAAGATCCAAGTGCAGAGGTCCCGCTGAGGGAGCTGCATTTGGAAAGGGTATGGAAACTTTGACAAGTATATCTTTGATACCCTTTCTGATACTACCTTCAAGGTCATCTGTTAAAGGCATATAAGATTTACCCTCAAAACCTGATCATCTTTTCCCCATCCAAGGCCATTAACTGATTAAAATAAAAAGTCATTGAAAAGCCCAGTGTGGTGGTACACACCTTTAAACCACTCAGGAGACTGAGGTAGGAGGATTGCCATGAGATTGAGGCCAGCCTGGGGCTATAGAGTGAGTTCCCGGTCAGCCTGAGCTACAGTGAGACCCTGCCTAGAAAAAAAAGTTATTTATGCCCCCAAGTGAAAGCCTGCCATCACCCATGTACCAAGAAAGACCTCAGGCTTGTACTTACCAGAGTCTCCACCAAAGATGCACACCTGAGTGGCAAGAAGATAGCATCGGGGTGGCAGCCGAGTCCTTTTATAAGGCTCAGGAGGCCCAGGTGACCCAGGACTGGGATGATATGTTTATTTCCCAACCCCAGATACCATCTCCATGCAATCCCCAAAATGACTTGCCACACTCACGATAATAGCACGAAACTTCCTTGTCCTTGTCCGGGGATCCTCCACACCTTTTCCTGGGGGAAATGCATGGTGACCGGCTTGACACTTTGTCTCAAGTCTCCAAGCTGGTGACAGGTGACAACTGGAGAATGTGCTGAGTTCTATGACAAATGGGATGACTGCTGTAATGAGGGCAGTGCTGCCCCTCCTCCCCAGCTTCACAGGGGTCCATTCAGATCCATGGGACCAGGATCTAGCTTTGCTCTTATTAATGGTATTGACCTTTTACCTAGACATAGCCATATCTTAGCCCTCAGGTATACTTTTTTCTTTACAACTAAATTCTCCTTTGCTGTGACCTACTGGTTTCTACATTTTTTTTTTCAGGACAGTCCATTGACTTGAAAGGACCACAAGGTCTCAGTTTCCCAGATGGTGACAATCCCACACTTGTACCGTTACCTTATGGTCCATCATGGACTTCAAAAGAGCAGCATCCCTCCTTTTTCTAGGCCACCAGAGTATCACTAGTTCTCCATAAGCTCAACATTTGCAGATTTATAAACCTCATCTTATGGCCATTGTGGCCACAAGTGAGTTGTGGTCTACCAGAAACCCAAATTCATTTTCTCTCATTGTCTCCAAAACATGTCCAGTGCCTGGGCTGCATACCTTGAAAGCTTTCCATTCACACTCCATGAGCACAGTATACTACCTTTTCATACATATATATATTATCCATAATGAGATAAATTTAATGAACAAATAATGAGTTGTTATCCCCAGTTCCCCAATGACCCTCTTCCCTATCCCCAATCAGCTGGATATCCTCCTCTGTGGGCAGTCTGGATCAGTCCATGGTGTAGAGGACTATGCATATCCTAGGAGCCAGCCTGATTCCACCGGCCTTAGTGTGATGTTACTGAAGGGGGCAGTTCTTTTCTTACATGAGTGACTCAATTGACTTCTGACAGTTCCTTGATTCAGACCTTCCTATCACATTTAAAAACTGAACTTCGGTCAGGCGTGGTGGTGCACACCTTTAATCCCAGCACTCGGGAGGCAGAGGTAGGAGGATCACCAAGAGTTCAAGGCCACCTTGACCACTACATAGAGAATTCCAGGTGAGGCTGGGCTGGAGCAAGACCCTACCTCGAAAAACCAAAACTAAAACAATCAAACAAAAAACCCCCCCGAACTTCTACATGCAGCGATCAGGCTGGAATCTAGAAGGAAGCCAGTTCCTACATGGGTAGCCCATATACAGTGCTGGGAAATGCTACATGAGCTGCTGGGGTAAATAGCCAATAATGTTGTGCACAAGCAGGGGACACTGCTATATGAAAGCAACTAGCCTGACAAGATGTACACACCTGTGTAGTGGCACCCAGCCTAAGTAGGTACCCAATGGCTCTCTAATTGGCTAAGAGATCCACTCAGTGGCAAGGAACCCAACACTGGCACTGAGAACTGAACCAAGTCAGAATACCACAGCCTCCAACAAGGAGTTCCCGCTTGTCTTTAGCCTATCAAAATCTCTCTTAATTAACTCTGCTTATCCCTTTGAACCTAGGCTAATTTCACTCTCTTTTGGAGAATCTGATTTTCTTTTATAGAAGGCAGCAAAAACTGAGGACAACCAAAATCTACCAACAAGATAAGAAAAAAATAGCTGAATCCCTATCATGAGATGAGCCACCCCTTGCACATCAGCTAGAGCCCAGGTGAAATCACAAAGGAATTGGTGAGAGGAGCAAGAGTGCTGCTCCCACGGTGAGCCTGACAACCTGCTCCAGGGTGATGGCGATAGACACTGAGGACACTCAAAATGTACCGAAGCAGAAATCCAGAGGTTGCTGAGGGCTCAGTACTATAGTAGACTTAAAACATACCCACCAAGGCTCAGGGAAATTTTGTGGAAGAGGGGGCAGAAAGACTGTAAAAACCCACAGGGTGGGAGGTAATATCCAGAGGCATTGCAACCCCTTTCCCCCAATGACTGCTACTCTCACAACCCATAACCCACAACTCCATGATGAATACCAGCATCCCACTGGGGAAGGCCCTCAGTGAAATGGGGGCAGGGAGGAGAGAAATGGTACCAACACATGATGTGTCCATACAAATTTTCTGCTTAATAAAAAAACTGAAGTTCTATAATCATTTGACCTTGTCATTGATGAGTATTTTGCCTAAGTAAATGTGACACAGAAAACAATAATTTCTTAGTGTTGTTTATCAAACCATAGTAAAACCTTAGCTAGTATTTTTTATGTTCCCATTTTGGGAAAACTCGGCTATATATACACCTTCTGGCACCACTATAATGTGATACGAAATATTTCCTAACTTCCAGAAAGATCAGTTTACACAGTTATAAATTAAAAATACGGACTGTAAATATTTCAAAAGTTTGCTGAAAAAAAAACAGAAATGTATAACATATACAAACACAGTGAGTCTTCCAGAAAAGTGAACTGAAAAGAGTAGAACAATTATGAGATAATAACTAATTGATAATTTCAGACATGCCAAAAAAAAAAAAAAAGGCTCTAAGGGCTGGGTGTGATGGTGCAGGTTTTTAATCCCAGCACTCGGGAGGCAGAGGTAGGAGGATCACTGTGAGTTCGAGGCCACCCTGAGACTCCATAGTGAATTCCAGGTCAGCCTGGACTAGAGAGAGACCCTACCTCAAAAAAGCAAACAAAGGCTCTGAGAGCAGCTTTGTTTACAATGTTCGTTTGCTCTGTTCTCCTCGTTCTCCTGAGGTCACCAACAACGAGTGGACTGCTTGCAGCGTCTACTATGATTCCAGCTTAATTAGTCTGGCATATTATAGAGATTAGACTAACTTGGATATTTGAAAGAGCAGGGACCTCCTTAGCCTCTCGGCATCTCAGAGGGAGAAGAACATGAGGATGGGTGGTCCTCTCCAATCCTCACACTCAGCAGGTTAGTTGCCTAGATTACATCTGGAAATTGACATCTCTGGCAGATGCCACAAGTAACAGGAATGCTCTTGGGATGGGTGAGTCATTTCCATAACATTCTTTTGTGTGTTGAAATCTGAGACATACGTGAGGCTTACTGGAGCAAGGAGCATGGGATTTGCAATAATTCTACCAAAAAGAGGTTTAGACTTCCTTTCTTTGCCTCGGGAATTTCCAGTATATCCCAATAAGTAATGTTTGGATTATAATGTCCGATTGGTTAACTGGAAGCAAATCATCATTTTCTTCAGAAAATAATGCTCAAGAACTTTTCAACTTTGCAAAGAGGGATCACCATTTCTTAGAATATATGGAGAATAACTAAAGGACAAATTATAACTCGTTTTCATTCATAATAAATACTTGACACAAATTAAACCTAAAATGTATGGTGAGCTTATGTAAAAGGTACTAATGACGATTATTTCAGGAGGGAAGTAAAGTGACAGGAATGAAACATGAAAAAATCCACCTGTCCAAGATTTTTTTTCATTTTGAAGTTTTATTTCATGTGTATTTTTACCAATAAAAGAGATTTAAATACTTCAATATCCAGAGATATATAAACACTTAAAAATCTATGAATAAAATATTATGCTAGCAACTTGGTACAATATAAATGTAATGAATGAGCTCAATTCATGCTCTTTTTTTTTAAAATTTATCGTCCATAATGAGTTACAACATTTAGTGGGCAAACAATGAGTTGTTATCCCCAATTCCCCGCTGCCCTCCCCTTCCCCCTCCAATTCATGCTCTTTATTTTAATTAATTTTAAGTAAATTCCTTGACGTTACTACAGTTCTGGTTTCCTTGTGAAAACATACCAGTCATGGTACATCTTTGACAGACATTTTTATGAGTTGAATAGGATAATTTAAATGAAAACCCTAGTAAAATAACAGAAATCAATGTCAGACATCATGGAAAACTGGATGATCTGTGCCCAAAGCTTCTGGTTTGCTTATAGATTCTTTTTAGAGGCAGAAGAAGGCTGTTTTAGGAGGATCCGAGATACGAAGGAAAGAAACAAGGTAGAGGGGAGGAAGCTGGAGGCTGGAAAGCAGAGGAAGGGAGAGCAAAATGATTATATTTTCAGTGGCCATTCTGGTTCTACTTAATTTCACATTTGTAGTTCTTTATTCTGAAAACACAGTTATTTTCATATTAGATAACAATAAATTAAGTCATGCTGCTGCTGAAACATGTCTTCAGTCAGAGAACACGGATTCACAGAGTATAGAAAAGAGCAGAAGTGTTGGAAGTGGGTGTCTTTGTCTCTCTGATCTATCAGGAAAAACTTTCAGTTACTTGCTGTTGAATTCAGTGGCAGCGATGGGTTTGCTGGTTTTTATGGTTTTTACTATGTTGACATATGTTCCTTGTAGACCTCTATTTTTGAGTGTTTTAATAATGAAAGTGTTGGATGTTATTTAAACTCTTTTTGGTTATTCATTGAAAGGATCATGTGGTGTTTATCCCAATTTCTCTTAATAAAGTGTATTATGCTTATAGATCCTATTTGGAACCATTCTTGCATTTCAGTGATAATTCCCACTTGATCATGGTGCGTTATATGTGTTGAAGTTGGGTTCGGTGTTAAGGATTTTTTTTGGGGGGTGGGTAATTGAGGTAGGGTCTCGCTGTAGACCAGATTGACCTGGAATTCACTATTCATCTCATGCTGGCATCAAACTCCCAGTGATCCTCCTGACTGCTGTGATTAAAGGCATGCACCACCACGCCCAGCCTGTTAAGGAGTTTTGAATGTATATTTATCATGAATATTGACCTGAAGCGCTCCTACAGGGTCATTGTATCTTGTATCAGGGTAATACTGACCATGTACAGTGAAGTTAGTAGTGTTACCTACCCTTCAGCTTCTCAGAACAGTTTGAAAGGATTGCTGTCAAGCCTTCTTTAACCGTTAGGTAGCATTTGCTACCACAAGCGTTTCACTACCACAATCTTTCCTTGATTTTCATTTGATCTGAACAAATTTTCTATTTCTCCATGCTTCTATCATAATAAATTGTATGTTTTAGTAATTTATTCTTTTGTATTCTCCAATTCAATGATACCAAAGCTTTCTATTGGCTACAGTTTTAAGACTGTTTTTTATTCTCATAAAATCAGTTGCAATGGCTCCTTATTCGTTTTTGATTTTATTAAGATGGCTTCTCAGTTTTTACCACAATCTAAAGGTTTGCATTGTGTCTATTTTTCAAAAGTCAACTCTTTTTTTATTGATTTTTATATTGTTTTCCTAGTCATTATTTCAAACTCTTCAAATTATATACATTAAATGTGTGCAATCCTTTATATAGTACTTACACCTCACTATAGTTGTTTTTAAAATTCATTTGAAGCCCGATGTGATGGCGCACACCTTTATTCCAGCACTCAGGAGTCAGAGGCAGGAGGATCACCCTGAAACTCCATAGTGAATTCCAGGTCAGCCTGGGCTAGAGTGAGACCCTACCTCGAAAAAAAAAGTCATTGTGGCTGGGATTATGACTCAGTCAATAAAGCCCTCACTTCACAAGCATGAGGACAAACCCAGCACTCAGTCAGTGGTCCTGTAATCCAAGTACATGGGTTTAAGCAACAGAAGGGTCCCTGGGGTTTCCTGCTTATCTAGTCTAGCTGAAGCGGTCAGCCTGAGTTCAGTGAGAGACTTCAGAGAATAAGGTGGAAAACAATAAAGAAAGACAACCTGATGCGGAAACCTCTGTGCGCACGCATGCATGCGCAAACACACACACACACACACACACACACACACACACACACTCCAAAATAATCAGTGCAGTTAGTACCCAAGAATTTGTCATTATGTGTAGTTGAAGTTAATTTTTAATGAAACACATATATTAATTATATTAACATCTATTAAGTAACCGTACTACTATAAATACATAACACCTATATTAATATAAATACATACTACAGAATAATTATGATGGTGACACACTGGCACACCCAACAAGTAAAAACGGATGTTCCTTGGAGCATCTCTTGCAGCAATAAGCTGGAAAAAAATTAAAGTCAGAAAAGTAATCTTTCAGAAAAATACTCTCCGATGTGCTTAAGTTTATTAAGAATTTTAAATTAAAGTAAAATTTTATGATGCAAACGAGAACTGAAAATAAGTCGCAGTGCCTAAGAGATCATGAACAACCCTGCCCAATGTCACTAATGAGAAAAATTGGAAACCACAGAAATATTAAAACACAGTGTTCTACAGATGCATCTAGGAACTCCATCTTACCCATCTAGTCCATTCGATCAATTTCCCTTGCTTTTTTCTTTAGATAATAGTGATTGAGAAATTGTTCCTGAACCGGAGCGATGGATCAATGGTTAAAGTCACTTTTAAAGCCTAATGGCCTGGGTTTGATTCTTAAGTACCCATATAAAGCCAGGTGCATGGAGTGAAGCATGCGTGTGGAGTTCATTTGTAGTGGCAGGAGACCCCCTCTCTCTCTCTCTCAAATAAATAAATAAAAATATTTTTAAAAAGGAAATTGTTCCTTCCCTGGGAGAGTAACAAGTATATTGTGAATGATTGCAGTTTCAGATTTATCTAAGATTTGAATTTGATGAAGGGCCTCTCTTTTCCTCTTCCCCACAGTGAATCACACCAATAACCCTGTGTAACGCTTGCTTTCTTGTTGCTGAGACAAAATATACAATGAGAAGTAACTTTTGGAAGGAAAAGGTTTATTTCTGGCTTACAGATTCATAATGGCAGGAAAGAATAGCCAGAGCAGACAGCCAGGCATCACCTCTCCAGTTCAGCATGGAGGAAGTAGAGTAAGCGAGGTGTATGTGGCAAGAGGAACCACCCCAGCGAAGCTTGATCTCTAAAGAATCCACCATAGGGGATCAAATCCGAGGCTTAATCACAAATACACGAGGCTATGGGGGACATTTTCCATTCAAACCACCACACCCTGAAACTCACCTCTGCCATCCATGCCAGGGTTCAGACTTCCCTCTCAGAAGGTGAGCACCAGTCTCCTGATATGACTCCTGTTTGTTATCAAAAAGAAGCAGTAAATGGCTATCAGAAAGCCACAGCTGAGAAGCTTATCTCAAAAGGAGGGGAAGTCTGCTGTGTCCAGAGTAAATGGGAACGTGATTAAGTGGAACTTCAACCAAGAGGAACTCTAAGCAAGTGAAACTCAAAACCAATGTTCAAGACAAACTAGGGTTCCAGGGCACAGAGTGAATTTCTTGCTAGATATAGTCCATGATGAGATTTTTTTCCTTACCATCTTTAGGTGTAGTACAATTAATTAAAGATTAAACAAACCATCCCAAAGGTTAAATTACCACGACCACAGTAATAGGAAAAGTTGGCAGAAAAAGGTTAGAAATAGGTCTGAAATAGCAGAAATTCAAATACTAAACATTCTAGTTAATATAAATCCTAAATTAGAAAGCCTGAGGATGAGGATAATTTACACAGCATTTTCAGATTAAATAAGCCACACATCAAAGAAACAGTCATCAAGAAATATGAATGTTAAAACAGTAATAATCAATTTTATATGCCTTCAGAATGCCTAGGGGACATTTTTTTGAATCTATATTTGACATGTAGCCAGACTACTGATCAAATGTGACATAAAAATGAGTTCATTGCTTGAAGTGAAAATACTCAGCTTCATGTTTTTCTCATGAAAAGAAAGCCTCAAACACAAAAATGCAAGAAAAATCCTTCAAAACGCAAAATATTTATTAAGTAATTAAGAGGATGGAAGGCCTCGGGTGACAGCTGTTGAGGAGGACTGCAGGTCAGCCAGGACTCCTCTGAACAAAAACATTTTTTACAAAACTGCAGGAGATGTTTCCACAAAGCAGCTATGCAGCGCAGAAAACAAGACAGGCTTGAACACGTCTAAGATGCCTCCATGGTGTGCTGGTAGCTGACTACCAAAAACTCCATGAAGGAGAAACTACCTTAGAGATTTTCTGTTCACAACATAAATTCTGGTTACAGATCGAGTCCCGATCTGCACCATCTGTCAACCATCAGTTAGGAGCCCTCCAGCACCTCTCTTGACGCAGACAAAGCAGCCGCCAATGTTCCGAAGAGAAGAGGACCTGGAGGTCCGAGGAGATGGCTCGGTGTGTAACTTACCATAATTTGATCATCAACACAGAAGGACTACTTGAAAAGAGGGGGTTCAGCGGAATGTGGTGGGAGGGGAGCCAAAGAGGGTAATGGAGGTGATTATGGTTTCAGGTAACCCAGCCTTCTCCACTATCAGCCTGTAGGCAAACTTAAAACTCTCTCACTCGGAAACCTCTCTTGGGCCTGAGACCCACCGTTGCCCCTCCCCACAATCCACATCCAGTCACTCCTCCTCCCTGGCCCTGTGCCTTCACTCCCTCCGTTCTCTTCAGAGGACTCCAAGGTTTTCCTTCCTGGACTTCCCTTCTGAATTTTACAGTCTCCGTGCTTCATCTTTCTTTCTTTCTTTCTTTCTTTCTTTCTTTCTTTCTTTCTTTCTTTCTTTCTTTCTTTCTTTCTTTCTTTCTTTCTTTCTTTCTTTCTTTCTTTCTTTCTTTCTTTCTTTCTTTCTT
>PVHP010032321.1:0-20397 GCA_004024765.1 Zapus hudsonius | reverse complement strand
TCTCTCTCACACCTGGAGCTCACTATGTAGTTTCAAGCTGGCCTCAAACTCCTTCTTACCTGTGCCTCCTGAGTGCTGGGATCAAAGGCTTGCGCCACCACACTCAACTGCCTGACTTTTAAAGTAAAAGTAGAATTTCCACCTTTCCTATGATTTTTAAGATTTTACATGTAATTTAATTCCAACAGTAGCATGTCTTAATAAGATACGAGTTTAGGGGCTGGAGAGATGGCTCAGTGGTTAAGGCGCTTGCCTCTAGTGCCTGAGGCCCGGGGTTTGGTTCCCCAGGACCCACATGGGCCAGACCCACAAGGTGGTGGCCGTGGTTCGTTGGTGTTCTCTCTCTCTCTCTCTCTCTGCTTGAAAATGAATAAATAAAATATTAAAAACATGATATCAGTTTAATCAAACTTTTTTGAAGATTTCAGGAAGCGATGTTACTTTGAAAGTAGCTGTGAATTGAGTTTGAAATATCTTCATAAAGCTTGTAGTAGAGATATAGGGACCTAGCCATATGTGGTTTTTATGTCATAAAATTTATGTCTTTTTCCCTGGAATCTTTCATTCTTCTGCAGCTAAACCTTATGGAATATTACACATCAAACATGTCAAGGTGTAACTGTTAACTCAGAGCACGCATTTTATAATTATTTTTAATTTAAAATATTTTTCACCAACTCCATTTCTGGGTATCATGTGTCACGTAATCCTTGAAGAAAAAAGGGGTACAATGTGGTTTGTGTAAGATGACCTTCGTCAGAATATGCAGTCATGCATGACCTTCCAGAGGCCATTTCATCTTCTGATTATGACATATAGCCAACCTTTTTTTGTGTTGGTGGTTTAGTGGGGGGGGGGGTGGAAGAAAGGGGAAAGGAGAGGTCAGGAGCTATTTGTGACCCACTTCCATGCATCCAGGTGTACAAGTTGGTTCCTATCAGGACTAGTTATTCTGGAAGTGTGTGTATGTGTGTGTGTGTGTGTGTGTGTGTGCATTTCTGTATTTACACCGCTCTACTTTCGTTCTGAGTTATGCTTTTAGGACTGAGCTTCTAAGAATGTCTAGAATTGAGGTTAACTTGTACACGTGTGCATACGGGGCAGGTATTCAGGGTCTAGGCCTCACTTCTTGTTGGCTTTTTGATAAGTTCCTATAACTAGAATTATCACCTTAAGATCATAGAATGGAAGACTTAGAAAAGAGGCTTTGGACATTGGAATTTAGACCAGTCACTTTTCGCTCTGGTTAAATTTTGGATCACCTAGGAGCATTTGAAAAGTATCAGTGCTCAGAAAATCTAATTTAATTGAACTCATATGTCGCTTCACATTGGCTTTTATTGTTGTTTAATTTCTCAGGGGATCCTAATGTATAGTCCCGGTGAAGTTTGCTGATGTAGCTTAATTCTGTTTTTTTTTTTTTGGGGGGGGTGTATAAAGAACCTCCCTGATTTTTTTTTTCTAGAAATTAGAGACTTCTTAAGTTTACACAGCTAGTTAGGAGAGAGATAATTAGTGGCCACAACTCTGGAAGTCTTTGTTCCTTTTCACACTATTTTCTTGAAATTGACCTTTTAGAAAATGGTTTACTAGGTAATGGGGAGTCTTCGATCTGTAGGTAGTGTTTGCTTTCCTGAAAAGCATGCCTGCCCCTCGGTCTGAAAACACCTTGGCCATTATTGGAGCACCAAGGACCTGCCAGTGTGTCCTGCTTGGGTAGCTGTGCACTTGCGTGGTTGCTTGGGAAGCCTGGAGGGTGTGAGTGGTCTGAAAGGTAGCATTTAGCAAAGAGGAAGCCTTTGGTCAAGGCACAGCTGTCAGAGGCACAGAAGGAAGGATGATGGCTATCTCTCAGGCAGGGCACCTTACCTCGCCATTAAAGTAGAAAGAGATAATCTGATGTGGTTTTGAGGGGAAAAGGTTACATTTCCTTTAATTCAGAGTAAGTTTCCTTGGGGTGCACCCCTGTGCTAAGTTCCCCTTGTCTTGGGGAGACCTCTAAGAACCCTAGGACTTACATAGAACATTCACACTTAATTTCCCATGGTCAAGGCTGAATCCTTAGAGGGCCAGGGGTCCTCAGCCGCCTTGCTTCTCCTGAGAGTGTTCCAGATCTTCTGGCTTGTCACCAAGAGGTTGAGGGCTCACCCCTCTCTGCAGGATGGTTTCAGAAAGTGCTCTTTGAACTGCAGCTGTCTACGCTGGGCGTGGTGGCGCACGCCTTTAATCCCAGCACTCGGGAGGCAGAGGTAGGAGGATCGCTGTGAGTTCGAGGCCACCCTGAGACTACACAGTGAATTCCAGGTCAGCCTGGGCTAGAGTGAGACCTTACCTCGAAAAACCAAAAAAAAAAAAAAAAAAAAGAACTGCAGCTGTGAGCTAAAATTGAGTTTTAAATTTCCAAAGACCGAGTCATAATTCCACATCGGCTCATCCATCCTTCAACCTCTGCCGCCTTTCAGAACAGCTCCCCAGAAGTTGTGTGTGAGGAATCTGTCTTCTGCTTGGCTGAGTTGCCAAGATGTTTCGTAACTTCCTTCAGCAGTGTGGTCTCTGTCAGTGATTCTCAGCTTTTACCCTTCCTCTTTCCATGGTGGGTGCAGTGGGGGACAACACAGCAGGCTGCTTTTCCTCTTTTTCAAAGCTGTGTCATTGATTATGAAGTGAGGAAATTGGGCCTTTTAGACTCTCTTGAACCCTAGGTAGCAGAAAGACTTCATAAAACAAAATAAAACAAAAGTGTGTGTTTGCATGTGTTGATCTCCATCGAGAATGAAACGAAACTATAGCAGGGTTATTTTTAGGCGAATTGGGGAGGGTTCTATTTTAGGAAAATGACACCATAGAACATCTTGAGGGTTCACCTAGTACTCTGTGATTCGTACCTGAAACCCACCAGACATCATTTTTCTTTGGAAAATAAATGAAGAGGCCTCATCTACTATAAAGTTACCTTTATAGACTGGGGGGAGGGCACCTAACAGATTTCACCCACCCAGAACTGGGGAAGAGAACTCAGAGCTAAGGCTGTTTCTTCCGCCTGTGAGTCCTGGAGAGCCCCAGTGCCTCAGATGGCAAACTTCTAGGGCTCAAGAGAAAGGAGAATCTATTTTGTTTCACTGCCTACCTGTGGGGGCAAACTTGATCCTGTTCTCAGCTCCTTTTTCTTTTATTTATCATTTCTTTATTCATTTGTTCACAAGCAGAGAGAGATAGGAGAGAGACAGAAAGAATGGATATGCCAGGGTCTCCAGCCACTGTAAGCGAACTCCAGATGCATGTGCCACTTTGTGCATCTGGCTTTACTGGGTACTGTGGAATCAAACTCAGGTCATTAGGCTTTGCAGGCAAGCACCTTAACCCCTGAGCCATCTCTCTAGTCCAGTGTCTTTTTCTGGTGCTTGCTGAGTCCAGGGACTCAGGGCCAGCTCAGAGGGAGCTCCCTGAACCCAGGGAGTCAAGGCTAGCTCATAGGGTGCTCATTGAGTCCAGGGAGTCAAGGCTAGCTCAGGGGGAGCTCGCTGAACCCAGGGACTCAGGGCTAGCTCAGAGGGAGCTCGCTGAGCCCAGGTACTCAGGGCTAGCTCAGAGGGAGCTTTCTGATCCCAGCACACCAATGTTGTGTAGCATCTGTTGCTCACCACTGCAGTTTTGCAGCTGTTCACCACGGGTTCTGCAAGCTCTTGCTTCATTTGCTCTCCTCCCCCCTCCTTTAGGCTGATGCACACCAGAGCAGCCCCCCCCCCTCTCTCTCTCTCTCTCTTCCTCTCTCTTCTCATTCTCCACTAGCACTTTTAGCTCACCTTGCTGGAATGTCTCATTGCATGTCATGACTCTTGTCCGGCTCTTCATATCTCTTCGGACTCCTGCATGACATTCAGTGTTAAGACTCAGATGACTAAGTGCTTCTGATATTTGGAGCTGCCTGTGTCCTCGGCCCATGAAGATGGCCTTGTTCTAGGACTTTTCATACTGAAAGGAGACACTGACTCAGGGATGAGCCAATGTCGTGTGTCGTACTTGCAGATACAAAGGTGTTAGGAGCCTCAGTCCTCCACACTTATGTTGACATAATATGGTGTAACAGGGGGTGTCCTGCAAACTTTTTAAATGCTGCTTTATTACACACCAGGAATAGAGGGAAACACGATGGGGTGACATTTCATTCATGCAACAGCAATATGAGCTGTCTGGAAAGTCACTGAAGAGTTACCTTAAAGTTACAGGGACATGCTGTTATGTAAAACAAAGGGGTTTGTAGTGGTCATCATTTGAGAGCAGATGAACTTGAAGCTTTGTACATTCAGCTGTGAAATCAGTCACCTATGGAAGAAGAGGATATCACAGTCAGTCTACACGACAAACCATTTCAGAGCCAGCCTGGAGCTTTACTAAGTTAGGAGTTTCTAGAAAAGGTGGTCAGGCGAATGTCTGATAAAAGATCCCGATTCCAGTCACTGTCAGATAGCCTCGGTCTCTTGACCAGACCATTTGATTTCGGGAAAAGAAACACATGGGCAGGGCTGGAAGGATGAGGATGCAGGATGCTGGGTGGATCCCAGTGGGATGCAGAGGTGTGACGAGTCCCAGTGACAGTGAAGAGGTAACAATGCAGAGTGACTTTGGCCATGGTCCTTTCAGCAGTTCTGGCTGGTGTGGGTCATTGCCTGGGGTCATCTTCCAGGGGCTCCTCATGCCTGGGTCCAGATGGGCCACACACCTGCAGTGCCAAGGTGGCACAGAGTAGAGAAGGAACAAGGACGAAGCAGGAAGTGACTTCTCCCCCAAACCAGTGACATGGGCATTAGCTTTCCTCTGTAATGAACCTGTAATAAACGCTTCAGAGATGCATGCATTTGGCAGTTTCCAGTGTATGTTTTGGGGTTTATTTCTTTAAAGGTCTCCCCCCCTCTCCCTCTCTCCTTGTGTAAGGGGAGAATCGACATCATGACATCCATCATATTTCTCCTTGTGTTTGACAGGGAAATTCAGTTCCTGAAGCCATTGAGCATTAAAGTCAGAGCCAGCAGAGGGAATATACCAGTCTTTTTTTTTTTTTGGTTTTTCGAGGTAGGGTCTCACTCTAGCCCAAGCTGACCTGGAATTCACTCTGTAGTCTCAGGGTGGCCTTGAACTCATGGCGATCCTCCTACCTCTGCCTCCCGAGTGCTGGGATTAAAGGCGTGTGCCACCACGCCCGGCTAATATGCCAGTCTTGAAGCTGATCACAAGTATGTTTTTCTCCTTAGAGCTAAAACACCTTATTAAGAAAAAAACAAAAAACAAACAAAAAAACCCCCAAAAAACTAGGTCCCAGCACCCAGGAGGCAGAGATAGGAGGATAGCTGTGAGTTCAAGGCCAGCCTGAGACTACAGAGTGAATTCCAGGTCAGCCTGGACTACAGTGAGACCCAACCTTGAACCCCTCCCCCCCCCCCCAAAAAAAAAAGGTTTGGGGAGGAGGCTCATCAGGTAGGAGTACACAAGCACCTGAGTTTGAGCCCAAGTACCCACATAAAAAGCAGGCCATAGCCACCTAGGCCCTGAGCAGGTGCACACAGAAGTGTGTCGCTCACTGGTCAGACAGACAAACAGAAAGTGGCAGGTGCAGCTTCAGAGGACACCTTACCTTCTACTTGGGCCGCTGCACCTGTGTGCACCAGGTGCACACATGCGTGCACACACACACATCACACATAGAACTCTAATGTATAGTATGTCCATATAGACTGTCATCATTGGGAAAGGATTATTGAGAGGGAGATTCAGTACTTAAGGTAGCTTGTAAAAACGAAACCCTTGGTCTGTGAAGACCTTGAACTCTCTATAATTCTGTAATGCTCTAAGTTGTCATCTCTTCATTTTGCTGCCCACTCCCCCTTTTTGTGGTGGTAGTTATTTGATTTGGCAGTTGTAGGGGATTGAATCGAGTCCCTCCAAAATTCACATCCACTTGGAACCTCAGAAGGTGCGTGACTTTGTGTGGCAATGGGGTCTTTTCTGGATGTAAGTAGTTACATGAGGCCAGCCCTCAGTGCAGTGACTGTCTTGTGAAGACCATGAGGCCTGGCAGCAGAGGGCTGAGTCAAGAGGACCCTTTTAGTGAGAAGGGCCTTCAGGGACAGCGCAGTGGATGTCCCTTTCATCGTTGTTGGTCATGGTAGTAGGTCTGATTCCAAATCTCAGTTTGTTCTGTGCCTGTTTTAAGCTCTTTAAGGTCCCCTACACCTGTGGCTTCGGGGTCCCCCCTCTGTGTATGTTTACTCTTATATCCCAAACAGCTGGCCAGGTGAAATAGACTCATCTTCCTGCAGGCTTCGGCAGATGCGCTCTAGGCACGTAGTAGGCGCTTGGCTTGAAATGTTCATACGTGCTTAAGAATCTGAATTGCATCTCTCCTCAAGGTTTCAAAGTGATATTTTGGGATTATGTTGGAGATACAGGTTTGTTTTTTTTTTTTTAAATAAAAAGTGAGCCTACCCAAGACATTCTCACATCTGGTGAGTAATAATTACAACATTGAGAGCAACAGCTGTGATCAGTGAAGCACTTACTATGTGCTGACCGTCAGCTCTGTTTTTCACACTTAATCTTGCTTCTAAAGATGGGTGAGCTCCAGGTCGGGGAAGTGGTACAGAGAGATGAAAGTGACGGGCTTGAGATTCAAACCCTCTTCTCTCATTCTTTCTTTTATGTTCTCCCACCTCCCCGAGATTGTGTGTGTGTGTGTGTGGGGGGGAGATAATAAAAAAGAAGTAGTGGCCATTTAGAACGTTTCTGTTGGATGCTGCATTCATTACCTGTTTTACCTCTAGTCCTGAGTAGGTCTTGAATGCTGGGGGGGGGGGTATGTAGCTGACTGGGAAGCTAGTTATGCCCCTTTGTGTACAGGTGGGGAATGAAGGTGGTCCAAGATGAAGCCCTGTCCCCAAATAATTGGTCTTCAGTGGGCAAGGAGTGCCTTTAGACTTGGACTAGAGATTGTTATTTGGGGCTCTGGTTTCCACAGGTCCCATACGTTCCATTTAGAAAGGATAGAGTGATGTGTAGTATGTAGAAATGTTTTGGGTTGGGCTCTTATCTCTGAGAAACTTCTGCCTTGGGACGCCAGGACATCTGTCCTGTAGTTTTCCAGCAGGTTAATGGAGGGAGGCAGAAGCCCCAAGAAATCTAGGACAAATAACACATTTACAAGTTCCTGGCAGAAGTTTGGCTGCCAAATCAGATTTCATAATTAAAGGTATTAAATGTACTTTTCCGAGGTGTTGACTTTTGCAGTGCAGTCATTAGCGGGCTGTCAGGACAGAGACAGATATTGTATAATGCATCGCTGGCCAGGTTAGCGAGGAGTGAGTCTGCTGCTGTCTCTGCTGTCTTAAAGGTGACTGCATGTGAGCAGGGCCCGGATGGCCATTTAAATTGGCCACATGCTCTTGGAAGGTGGCTAGCAGCATGCTAAGTATGCCAGGGTCCCTGTGTGTTGAAAGAAAACTCCAGAACTCTGGCTTCCATAGTGAAGTATGCAGTGGTGTCTGGAGAGAGTCCAGAGTGCACACTGAGCCCCTGTGATAAGTGTGGGCACAGAGTGGTGCTGCCTGATAACCACGCAGCCGGGGTGGGGTGAGGGGTGGGAGGGTGGTGATGATCTTACAGGAAGGTACCACTCCGGGTAGAAACCTGACATCTAAGAGGGCATAAATTACATCTGGTCGAGCTTGTTGAATGTGGTCCTAGCCATCACTTGGACGGGCCCGTAGGTCTGTGATCTGAGTAGCACCCCACCCCGGCTTCCATTCCCAGCACCTGGAAAATCAAGTGGACAGATAGGCATTCATTCAGATCGTTCAAATCTCAGAACTGCTTTTATTCCTGAAGTGTTCTAATAATTGATTTTAAAACTGGTTTCTTTCCTTATAAATTATCCAGGTAATTGTCTTAGTTTCATATTTCACAGCAAGCTTGGACTGGATGATGTTTAAAGCCTCTGCTTTCCTCTTGTTTTTTTGTTTTGTTTTTTTATTCTTTGTTTACTTAATGTTGATTTATTTTTTTCCATACTGCAATGATTTTGCAAAGTACAACTTTTACTAGAACTCTACACTTGAGCCTTTTAAATTAAAACAAATTTTTTTTGAAACAGGGTTTTATTCTGTTGTCCAGGATGGCCTTGAACTTGCAATTCTGCTGGCTCGGCTTCTTGAGTGCACTCCAACACCTGCTTCCATTTGAACTTTTCATGTTGATGAATGAACCGCCTCACCACCAAAAAACAACCTACCTTATTTAGTATTTGATTTATTTAATACAATTGGAGAGTGAGAAGAGAGAGACAGAGAGAATGGGCATGCCAGGGCTTCCAGGTGCTGCAAACAAACTCCAGATGTATGCTCCACTTTGTGCATCTGGCTTTATGTGGGTACTGGGGAATCGAACCCCGGTCATCAGGCTTTGCAGGCAAACAATCACCTGAAACCCTGAGCAAATCTCTTCAGCCCTGTCCTGTTGCTGTTCCCAGAGTTCTGTTCTGGGCTAGTCAGTATTCATTTCCAAATCAAGGACTTGTTAATCTCCCCCTTTTTTTTTTCATCTGGGCTTCTGGATGCCCCTCCCCCCAGCTCCCATCTCCTGTATTTTCCCCCCTTTCCTTAGTAGTCTGTTTTTTGGGGTAGCGTGGGAAGGAACAGGTCCCCATTAACTAGTTCTTTTTTTTAGGATAGTCCTGTGTCAGCATTGACTTTGCCGTATACCTATTATGTCAATAAATGACAACCCACATCTAATCCAGTTTTAAGCAAGATAATTTTTTTTAAAAATTATTTTATTTACTCATTTTTCAAGCAGATAGATAGATAGATAGATAGATAGATAGATAGAGAGCGAGCACCATGGCCACCACCTTGTGGGTCTAGCATATGTGGGTCCTGGGGAATTGAACCAGGGGTCTTAGGCACTGGAGGCAAGTGTCTTAACCGCTGAGCCATCTCTCCAGCCCTAAGCAAGATAATTTTTAAGTAAAATTTGGTGCTTTGAGTTTAAGCACTCTTCCAGGTTTCTTTAGAAGAATAGCGAACCATTAGACCTGAGGCATCATTCATGTAGCCCTGAGAAGTAAGCCTGGGATTGACCAATGAAAGTGTCCCTTGAAAGCTGTCTCCTGGCAAATTCTGACTGGTGTGTGTGCTGGCTTTAGCACACTTGAGCTCTTAAAGAGCTCAGCAGAGATGACTTCCTGGGTGAGCTGGTATCCTGTTTCTTGAAATTAGTGTCCTAGATCAGACCTTGTATCTCCAACCCTGTCCAGTACAGGTAAGTTTACAGCCTCCTGTCCTCTGCTGAACTAATTATCTCAATCAGCCCTTTTAAAGTCATCCCTTTCCAAGAAAGATCCTTAGTTCCTACCAAGGGCCTTGTGATTTCAGCTGCATTTTAATCTTGATCACACTTAACGTTCATGTCAGTTGTTATGACGAAATGTGGCACTTGACTATAGACACGGTTCAGGAGGTGTTCTTTCGGTAGGAGGGAAGAGGTTTATCAGAGACTGCTTCCGGCTAACTTATGGGATCCCTTCTGAGAAAGCGAGGCACCATGTACTAAATCAGAAAGGCTGTCTTATGTTCCTGAAAACTGTAGCCTTCTGAAATGGTCATAAAGTTAGTACCAAGTGAATTTTTATCAGCATGCAAAATTCTCCCTTTAAAGATAGAATATCCACCTCTGGGTTCTCCAGGCCAGTGTTTAAGATGTCAATTGATCAGTCTGTTTCAGTTTTCCATGCAGTGGAAATTTCCTTAGAACCCTTTTTTTTTTGGGGGGGGGGTTTCAAGGTAGTGTCTCTCTCTAGCCCAGGCTGACCTGGAATCCACTATGTAGTCTCAGGCTGGCCTCAAACTCATGGTGATCCTCCTACCTCTGCCTCCTGAGTGCTGGGATTCAAGGCTGCTTTTGTTTCAGGGTCTCTTGTTGTTGTCCTAGCTGGCCTGGAACTCACTGTGTAGCTCAGGTTAGCCTTGAACTTGTGGTAAATCCTCCTGTATCAGCCTCCCAAGTGCCCGGATTATAGGTATGGTCTGTGGCACCCAAATATGCCTGGGATTTTCTCTCTGGGCTTCCAGGTTGTGCCCCATGGAGATGAGCAGGCTAACTTTCACCTGACAGTTTGTCAGTTGCCCGGGAAGTCCTGGCTTTTTCCCAGGACCTTATTCTAATCAATCTGCTTTACGCCTTAAGCAGAATTATAAAACTTACATTTTTTTTTCTATCTCATGCACCTGTGCTGGTCTAGAAGACGTATCTTGGTTTTATCATTTGCCTCATGTGATTTTACAATTCTGAAAGCCCATTTGTCAGAGTAGTTACTGGATGATAATTTATAACTACCAAGTGCTCTGAGAGTTACTCTTTAAATCTTCCTCTTTAAAAAGCATAGATGTGCTGAGGGAGAAATATTGTTTTTCTGGCACACAATTTCAACTTTTAGATAACTTACGAAGAGTTCTAGTTCTCTGCCTTCAGTTTCTGGTCATTAGCTCTTTAATAAAGAAAAAGTATAACTTTAATTTTGTTAATTGTTAATTTTTAAAATACTAATGGGGGGTAGAGAAATTTGGGCATGCCAGGGCCTCCTGCCACTGCAAATGAACTCCAGACACATGCATCACTTTATGCATCTGGCTTTATGTGGGTCC
Source organism: Zapus hudsonius (assembly GCA_004024765.1). Lineage (NCBI taxonomy): Eukaryota > Metazoa > Chordata > Mammalia > Rodentia > Dipodidae > Zapus > Zapus hudsonius. The sequence goes on along the minus strand of PVHP010032321.1, from coordinate 9,709 downwards.
TGGGGGAATCGGAACCAGGCCATCAGGCTTTTTGCAATCAAGTGCCTTTAACTGGTGAGCCATTTCTCCAGCAAAGTCCAAGTACACTCCCCCACCCCAGGTAGGGTGGTTTCAAGGTAGTGTCTCTCTCTAGCCCAGGCTGACCTGGAATTCACTATGTAGTCTCAGGGTGGCCTCGAACTCATGGTGATCCTCCTACCTCTGCCTCCACAGTGCTGGGATTAAAGGTGTGCACTACCACCACATGGGCACAGTTTCCAAGTACACTTTTATTTTATTAAAGGGTTTCTTTGGACTTGTAGCCAAGGTTTTGAAATGAGGCCACACCCTGGCCATGCTCTAGAATCACCCATTGAGACTAGAAACACCAGCAGTTAGGTCAGAATCCTTAGGCATGGGCCCCGAGGACTACTTTCCAGGTGTGCAGGCTTAGAGCGAGAAGAGAGACTTTATGGACTGGTTCAGTGCTGTCTTTTGGACCCATGTTACCCTGCTTCCTGGGGCGATACCATGGGTTGAGAGTTTGTCCCTAAGTGCTAGATGAACAGGTAGGCCACGGCGCAAGGACCTAAGAGCCAGCGTGCCTGGCTTCTCAAACAAGGGCAGCATCCCTTAACAAGCTCTATTTAATGATCATTCTTTGGAATGATTACATGTGGTTTATATGAAGTCTCCAACTTGTACTTGTTTTTCTTGTCTCCATTGGACCTTAGTTAACTTCATTTGAAGTTTGCAGGAACTTGTAGAAGAGATGATACTGTTTCAAGATTACATCAAAGTAGGAAACTGAGACACATGGGGCTGGAGAGTTGGCTCAGCGGTTAAGGCAATTGGATCCAGTGCCAGAGGCCCCCGGTTCAATTCCTCAGTACCCACATAAGCCAGACCCACAAAGTGGTGGCCCTGGTTCGTTCTCTCTCTCTCTCTCTCTCTCTCTCTCTCTCTCTCTCTCTCTCTCTTTCTCTCTCTGCTTGAAAATAAATAAATAAAAAAGAAAACTGGAAAAAAGAAAACTGAGACAGACAGAGCTTTGGGGTAACCTACTGTGTGGGGTGCTAGAGGGTTCCACCTTTCCTATTATTTCTGTTTGCTTCCCAGACCTGCAGCACCAACACCTCCATCTGGGAATGCAGAGTTTCAGGCCCTCCTTAGACATCCTAAATCAGAAACTCACCCAGCGACCTGGGTTCTAGTAAGCCCTCCAGGCCAGCTGCTTGTAAGCTGAGGTTTCAGAACAATTATTTAAAGTCCTTAGCTAATGTGTGGAATTGTTGTGGGGACCCACTTGGAGTGAGAATCATCGTTGTCATCCATCTGGCCTCTGAGTCCTGATGCTGAGTAAATGAGCAGATATCGTGTGGGGGGGGGGATCGTGTGTGCAAGGTAGGCATTCTGTACTTGAGTGAACTTGAGTTTTCTACACTTGAGCATTCCACACTTGAATATTCTGAACTTCCAGGCAAGGGACTCAGACCTCCTTCCAGGATGACCACTGTAAGAACAAAGGATCCACTGAGGTATACAAGGAAACAAGCGTTCATTCCAGGGGGTAGGCTGTTCCAGAGGGTTTGTGTTGAGATGGATTCTGGTGACTTAATGGTCTTTTCCCTCTTCTTTGTTTTCGGTCTTTGGGGAATGTCTCTATTTTGAAGACTAGCATCAGAAGGCGAGTAGCAGAGAGGCGTGGGCCATGTGGGAGAAAGATAAGGTTAAGTGTGCTGGGTGTAACCAGGGAGAGGGGAGTGTGGTGCGGCTCTGGTGATGAAACCAGGGCTGAGGTGTTGTGAGCAGGTGACATCCATCTTGGCTCCAGATCCTAATGGGTGTCTGGACTCCCTCACCACAAGGAGAAGTCAGGGATGGATGGAATTATTGCTGTTTGCCAGTCTCTCTGCGTTCTGTAGTCCATTAAGCAGGGCCTAATGACCAGCCATATCAGACATAGCTGATGGCTTTAGGAATATAAGTAGTGAAAGAACAGTGGGTTGGCCAGGACTAGAAGTTCATTTCAGGACCTCTTAGCAGCTGCCTCAGAACATTGCCTGACATTCATAAACACACTTATATCTGACACATTGGGGTGGTGGGGGCACACATATTAGTTTGGATTACAAATCTTATGCTATGAGTAGCAGATTTTCTTCATCATGGCTATGCAGCCATAACCATGATACTATGACTGTTGAGTTCTGAGCTTGCACAGGGCAGGGTTTCTGAGTGGCCAGGGCTCCTGGCAGGTCACCTTGATTCATCAGGTCCTTGGGAAGGGTCAAGAAGATGGGGTTTGGTGTTGGAATTCTATCAGAAAGTCCACACAAAAGGGGGCAGACACTTGAGGGACTGTTCTACCTGGAGGTTGAAAGTCTGAGGTGCTGAGTTATAAACCCTGCTTGGACTCCAGAAGGCACTAGAGCAGAAGTCATTTGGACATAGTTGGTGGGAAGTGGGTGCTTTCCAAAGCTGTCACTGCTCACAGAGAAGTTGTCCAGTCTCTGCTTGTGTGTGTTGGGAACAAGGAAGGCAGTGTGGGGAGTGAGGAGAAGGCAGTGGATTTAAAGAAATTGTTTATTTGCAAACAGAGAGAAAGAGAGAGGGAAAATGGGCATGCCAGACATCTTGCTGCTGCAAGGAAATTCTAGATGCATGCTTCCGTGGGTACTGGGGTATCAAACCCGGGCTGTCAGCCTTTGCAAGCAAGTGTCTTTAATGGCTGAGCCATCTCTTCATCCCGGCAGTGAATATGAAAGTGTCTGCCATGATCAGTTGAGTTACTGAGGAGTAAGATGCCTTCAGAAACACTTGGGCTCATAGGAGAAAGCCTGCCTGGCAGCATTCTGGTTGGCTTGGCTCCTGGCCCCGTGGGACCCCGAGACCTTGGCTCCTGTGGCCCATCTGAAGGTGGCGGTGGGAAGGGAGGGACAGATCTGCTTAAACCTCTCTGAGATGCTCTAGGAGGCTGTAGAGAAGTCCATGGCTCTGAAAAGAAGATCTCTGTACTCATGTGTGCTACGGGAGTTGTGGTGAAGTTGGAAAGTTTTTTTTATCTGTCCCCACTCAGAAGAAAGGTGAAATGATTGTATATCTTCAGTCTGGCTGTTGTGACTAGGTAGTCACGGCCCTCAGCTTATCAATCATGTTCATGGCTGTAACTCAAAGGGCTGTTAACTGAACACTTAGTAAGCGTGCCAGGTACTGTTGGGAGCTTAATAGCTGTTCCTTCTACAGGAGGGACTTGAGGTACAGACCAGGTAAGCGAGCCGAGAAGTGATAGAAGTAGAACCAAATAAACTCGGAAGCCAGTTATTCATCCAGGCTTTAGGGAGCTCGGTTGTATACTGCCTGACAACCTACGGAGTAGTCTTTTCTTAACTTTGATAATTATTTATTTAGATTTGTGTGTGTTCTTTCACAAGTATGGACTGTATTCTGATCATAATCACTCCCCTCATTTCTCTTATCTCCCTGCCCCTCGCCTCACACTGAACCCCTTCTTCTGCCTACTAGTCCCTCTTGAATGTCTTGTGTGTGGGCCCCCCACTCCCACCCCACTATGTTTAATTAGGGTTGCTTGAATGAGAACGGATGGGGTCATTAACCAGAGTACATGCAACTTAGTGTCTTTACCACTGAAGACAATACTTCCCCCCATACCTCCCTGCAACCATTGACTGCCAGTAACTCCTCCAGGTATGAAGCCCTCCTCCTGGGCACTCTCTTCTATCAGTTATTCTGGTTGAAAGGAAGGGAAGGGAGGAGAGTGCGCAGGATCTCTTATGGGAGTGGAGTCTAGTCCACCCACCTGGCTGTGATTCCCAGTGGGCAGCCAGAGCAGCTATGAGTGACAGGGCGTAGACAGAGTCCACACAGGCACAAAAGACTTTGCAGACCTACAGATGCTCGCAGATTCTCAGACCCTTTTCCAGGGCTGGACTGCAGATGTGGCCTGGTCATCTTTTGCAGGTTCAGAACGTGACGCATAAGCTCCAGACTGCTTCTAAACTTGTCTGTGATCACTTACTGTTCCTTCCCCTCTCTACCCTCCGCCATGAGGTCCTCACCGTGTGCCATCATTGGTGATGAGCCACACCGACGGCCTTCACTCCGGAGGCCCATGACATAGTGCGTGGTGGTGCTTCAAGAAGGTGACCACAGTGAACCGTGTGGAATGATGGAAGGAGGTGGAAGTGGCAGAGTTGTGGAGGATGGGGCGGTTTGGGAGCATGGGAGCTAGCCCTCCGGAAGCTCCCTGGCCGAAGCCAGAGGGTTCTAGGTTTGTGTGCTGGGTACAGGAGAGCGAACCTGGCTCTCCATTTCTTCAAAGAACCTTCTCACGACATGTGCATGCGCACAGTTAGATGCTACCACCATAACCACACTATAGAAAATGCAAACCAGACTTGGTTTAAGTCTGGGTTGTGGAACCATCAAGACAGGAACGTGGCCCATCACAGTCCCAGGTGCAGGAAAAAGGGGAAGCGGGTTCCTTTGTGGTTCTGTGACTTCTCAGGAGTCCTGTCTTGTCAAGGTGGGAGAGGCGTGTTGTCTGTAACCCTCTGACATTCTCGGTGCCTGCTAGCTGAAGGAACGTGAGGAAGGAGACAGGAAACTGCCCACGCCATCTTGCCCACCATCACCCTCCTGCTGCCAACACTTGGTTCAAACGCTGTGGTATTTCTCATCTGCATGGAAAATAAAAAAATCCCTCCATTTTTTCCCCTGAGAGTAAATGGGAGAGAGAAGCTTTCTCAATATTTAAAAATACAGGCTCTCCAAGAAAAAGCCCTAAAAACAGTGCACAGTATTTTTGGAATGTTATGTAAAGTTGCAACAATCATATAGAGGCAAAATATTTTTTCACTTCACTCCTAGCCCTCAGGAAAAAGGAGGAATCCTCCCTCTTTTCTTCTTTTGGGTTGGCACTGAAGCAAGGGCCTGGCAGCTGCCTTAGCTCCGAGTATTGACCCCAAGCATCGTCTTTCCAGATGGGCACAGGCCTGGCAGTCTGAGTGCCGGCAGAGAGGAAGGTGGGCGCTTAGGCGATGAGCACAGTTGCCAGCAAATCTTTGAATCACTTGTAGGAACTGAGAAACAGTTTTTTTTTTCTTTCAGTTACAAACCAATAGTAGTATGAAAGTAGTTGAACTTAAAAAATAAAATACATGTCCCCTCGGGATGCAAAACAGAGAAGTCCTAAAAGACCTGAAAGAAAAATAAATGAGCCATTTGTTAGGTAGTATATTGAGTCTACTCACCTTAAATCCCTGGGGTGTTGGTCATGAAGGGTGACCCCTCTGGGGTGTTGCTCATGAAGGGGTGAAGGGGACCCCTCAGTGAGGACACACTCATTGCAGTGCGTGTTTTCCTTGCTGACCCAGAAAGGAGTGTACATTGCCAGCCACGCAGACCGGGATCTCTAAGTTCTCCCATACTGTCCTCGGGGCCCAGGCTCTTCCACAGTGTGTCCCCAACATTCCCCCGTCATGTCACCTGCTTTCTGAGAAGCAAATTAATGCATAATTGAAGAAGAAACCTCTGAATCCTGGCATTCATGCCCCGGCTTCACCAGTTTACCCTTTTCTGCACGAGAGGCACAGAGCTTACTCGGCTACTCTTACTGAGATGCGCTAACTTGGTGCTCGTCAGTTTTTGTTTTCTTTTTTGAGACAGTGACCATATAGCCCAGGAAAATTTTAAACTTGAAATTCATGTGTTGGGACCACAGAGGTGTGCCACTATGCCTGTCAGTCACCACCATTTTGTGTGTGTGTGTGTGTGTACACCTTGGGGTATGGGTCCTTCCTTCCACCTTGCTTGAGGCAGGGTCTCTCTTGGCTGGCTGGCCCCTAACCCTACCTCTAACCACTGAGCAATCTCCCCAGCCCTGTCACCAGCACTTTTATTGAGGAGATTGGCTGCCTGTCTCTCCCTTCGGGGGTCTGTCTAGACACCATCCTCACTGCCTCTGCCTCTAGTGTGCTTGTCCTCAGCACTTCTAGGCCCTGAGGGCTGGATGCCTGTCTGGAGTCAGCCTCTAACCCATATGCCGAGGCCCAGTTTCTAAGTGGTTGTAATAACATTGAGGATCGTGACTGGGGGAAAAAAAACACTGTTGTAATGTTTACGAGAATGTTCCTGTGCCAGAGGAGTGGGCACAGTGAGCTGGATCAATGGCTGTAATTGGCAGAGTGCTACAAGGGAAATTGTAGTTCCACCAGTCTTAATGCCTGGCAGCTGGTACATTAAATACTGGATACTGTTAGTGAGACTTGGCCCCCAGCACAGTCTTCAGTAACAAAGTTTGATGGGTACTTCTAGGCTCTTCTTGGGCACTGGAGAAGTTTCGTGGGTTTAGGAATGAGGAATTTCTTTTGCTTTGGCCCTGAGATCAAAATTCACTTGGAATGTTACCATTCCTAGAACATTGCCATCCCAACACTGGTCATTGAAAGATTTGTGACAAGCAGGATATTGAATGCCATATTGAATGAACCTGAGCAAATGTCAGAGGAACAATAAAAACACAGCGGATAATCGGAATGGAACTCCCTTGAACAGAAGGCTAAATGACCTGGTCCCTCCACAGTGGCCGGAGACATTGATGTTGACTGCCATAGCCTCAGTCAGGTCAAGGCCTGCAGCTAGGGGGAAGTGTCCATGACCAGGGCTCCCAGTGGGGACAGGCCCAGAGCCATGATGACTCATCCATTGGCTTTCACGCACTCACATGTGGGGGCTCCTGGAATCATGTGCTCTTCCCTTCTAGAGATGGGGGTCTCGTTATGTTGCCCAGGCTGTCCCGAACCTTCTGAGCTTAGGGTGATCCTCCTGCCTCAACTTCCTGACCCATCTGTAGCCTAGTGGACAGTAGGTTAGTGCAGACAGAAAGCTGCAGTGTTTCCTGGGAGACAGCACCCATCTACACTGTTAAAAAAGATGGAGTTTTGCTCAGTTTGGCCTTGTGACATGCATTGCTGACATTACTGATTAGTTTTCCCTCTGATAATAAAATTCCTGACAATACAGTGGGTTGTTGCCGTTCATTTTCTTTTGTTGATAAAAGTATTACAGTAATCAAATTTCTGCAGGACTTTTACAACTCCCTAGGAACAGCAATGGCACACAGACCCAGCTTGGGAGAATGGGTTTCGCCATCTCTTCACTTGGGCTTAGCTGTTCTTTGTGACCATGAAAGCACTGGTCTGTCTGCTGTATTGCAGAGGAGGCACCTTGGCTTGTCCCGGCCCGCAGAGCACTGGGTGAATGGCTACGTGGCGGGCACATCCTGAGGCAAGGTTGTCGTGATCATTTCACCTCTACTGCCATCTGGAAACTTGCTTTTACCAGGACATAGAGCCAATTCTGGATGAGACTTGGTCCAGCATGTCTTTAGAATGGTCTAGATTTTCACTTGGCTCACACCTAGGAGGTGGCAGACTAATAGGATAATAATGATAGCTTTCCCAAGGAAGCATGGGCAGCCCCAGAAGCCCCATTGTGGCAGGTGACAGGCAGGACTCTTGCTCTGCTTCCTACAGTGCATGGGGTCCTTAGGCCATAGGCCTCTCTCACAGTGAGAAGTTGAACCCTGACCCAGGACTTGGCCATTGCTCTTGTGATCTCCCGAATGCTCGTGCCCTGAGGACTCTCTATCATCTTACCACCCCAGCTCCTAGAAAAGTTTCCCACTTGGAGTGGACCTTCTGCTGAGGGCACCTAATCTCAGCTGCCAGGGGCTTATAGGCTGCTCGGCCTGCCCCTCCCTCTCCCCCCAAGGTGGTGACAGTGAGGTCATGGCCCCTTCACTCTCCAGGAGGGCCTGTGACCTGCTGGGCAGCACTTGAGCAGAATGAGGTTGGCTCCTTTCCCCAGACAGCTGGGAGCCTCTCAAGGTGTGCCACATGCTTCCTTCTGTGCGGAGCTGTCTTTCCCTCCCATCAGAGGCACATTAGGAAGAGCCATCATGGTTACTCTGCCAGCCTGCAGCCTCCTGGGTTTTAGCCAAATGAAAATCTAAACCACTTTACATGCACGTTGGACTGACTCACCATCAGCCTGCTGAGTGGTGACCTGTGCTGCCCCAGGCTTTGCTGTCTGTCCTTCATGTGGCTTCTGCCCTCTGTACATCCTTCTGGGGCACGTGGCAGAAAGATGTGGGGTGATGCCTGACTTCTCCCTGGTCCCACCCTGTTTTCCTAGTGGGCACCATGCTTTATCATTGCCTCAAACCCTGGCACACCTGCCACTCCTGGGAGGATCAGCCCATGGAAAAACAAAGATCACTTTTCCAAGAAGGTGCTAAGTTTATACTTGTACTTGCGTGTGGTTCTAAGTGACGAGACCTAATCGTTAAGGCTGATCTGGTCGAGGTAGGTGCTAGAATTAGGTTAGTTATTTAATTCTTGAGTTTCCTAACAACCTAACTCCAAAATGGCATAAGATTTGCTTCAAACTGTAATCTCCTTTAAATGACAAGTCAGTTTCATAGGGCAGCATGGCCTTTCCAATAGGAGAACTGATCTCACAAACACCATTCTCTTCATTTGGCATTCAGTTCTCTGAGGTAAGGAGTCAGGCCATTTGAGCATTCATTCCTCGGTGGTGTGTATATCTAGATATTTGCCTTGTAATTCCTTTTCCCAGGAGTTTGATGGAGTGGGTATGGTTTGGGAAGGAACACCTGAAGGAGAGCAACCTGAGGACTCAGGGGAAAGAAAGCCCTGCTGTGAGAAACCGTCTCTACCAAATAGAGACCTGGGGCATAAATGGTGCTAAGCGCTGACTGGCCTTCTGACAAGATCTCGTCCTGATAAACTGAGCACCATCCTCAACCCAAGGTAAAAAGCATTTAAAAAAAAAAACTTATTTGTTTGCAAGGAAACAGGCAGACAGACAGGCAGCTAGACAGACACACACACAGAGAATGGGCACCCCAGGGCCTCCATCCACTGCATATGAACTCCAGACATATGTTCCACTTTGTGCATCTGGCTTTATGTGGGTATTGGGGAATCGAACCTGGGTCATTAGGCTTTGCAGGCAAGAGCCTTAACCACCGAGCCATCTCGCCAGCCCCAAAGCATTTTATTTTAGCAAAAAAAAAAAAAAAAAAAAAAAAAAAACAAAAAAGAAAAGAAAAAGAAAAAAAGAGGCTCAGCACCATGCTTGGTTTACTAGGTGTTCGGGAGGCCCATTGCACAAACTCACCCAGCTTCTGAGTGGTCCAGTGTGCCCCGTCACTTCCTGGCATCCCTAATACTCAGGGCTGGAACCAACCAATGTGACCCAATCAGAAAGGTCTGAGGCTGCTCTTCTTTGGGCAAGAGCTGGTCCTAAGCTGATGACAGGACTATTAGGGGGTGAGCGAGGGGTAGCCACTGGAAGCTGTGTCGTGCATGCGTGGACATGCAGTGTGCTCTTGAAGCCATGCCCAGGGCTCATTGTGGGCCCTGTCATTCCTCCTTGTGTTTTAGGCCAGACAAGGCGAACAGACCAGGCATTGTCTAAAGTACAATGCACTCTCCTGCTTTTGCCTCGTCATCAGAAACCCTTGATGAAATGTTCGATTTCTCTCTGAGCTTATCTGCACTCGATGTCTTGTCTGGTTGGTACATTGGGTTCTGGAACTTTCTTTTTTTTTTTTAAATTTTATTTATTCATTTTCAAGCAGAGAGAGAGAGAGAGAGAGAGAGAGAGAGAGAGAGAGAGAGAG
>PVHP010032320.1:0-20385 GCA_004024765.1 Zapus hudsonius | reverse complement strand
AAAAAAAAAAAAAAAAAAAAAAAAAAAAGGCAGAGCAAGGCCCCAAAATACCCACCTCCCTGTTTTCCTTTGAGGGAGAGGGACAATTCCATCCTCTGGTCAGGAAACCAGGTTACAAAGAACTGGGCCATTCTGTCCCCTCCATTTTCCATCTGTAAAACAAAGAGGCTGGAACAGATGGCTTCAGATCAGATTCTGAGAAAGCTGGAACAAACCACAGAAAACATAGCTAGAGAAACAACTGTCACACATCCTGAAAGTTATTCATAGTCTTATTAATCTCTGTTAAACACTCTCAAAGTACATGTAAAAGTCAGCAAAATTAATACACAATCACTTTTTTTGAGCCTAACCAGGAAGAAGAGAAAGGGAAGTAAAGGAAAGAGAAGGGAAGGAAAGAGAAGGAGGGAGAAGGGAGCCAGGTATGGTGGCTCATGCCTATAATCCCAGCACTTAGTAGACTGAGGCAAGAGGATTGCCCCAAATCTGAGAACAGTCTACAGAGCAAGATCTTTAAAAAGGAGGAATGGGGCTGGAGAGATGGCTCAGAATCAAGTTGCTTGCAAAGCCTGATGACTCAGGCTCGATTCCACAGTACCCCTGTAAAGCTAGATACACAAAGTAATGCATGTATCTGAAGTTTGTTGTCAGTGGCTAGAGGCCCTGGTGCACCCATTCTCTCTGTCTCTCTCTCCCTCTCTGTCTCTCTCTGTGTGTTTGCAAATAAATATTAAAAAGGAAGAAGGAAGAAAGGAAGGAAGAAAAGAAGGAAAGATGGAAGGGAGAGAGGGAGGGAGGGAAGGAGGGAAGAAGGGAGAGAGAGAAGGAGGGAGGGAGGGAGGGAGGGAGGGAAGGAAAGGAGACACCTACATGCACATATGCCTGGTAACAAGAAATATTTACAAAAAATTATCAGAGTTACAGCCTTGCAAAAGACCTTCCACAAACAAATACTACCAGAACATCTGTCCAGCAACTCTCTGCTCAACCTTAGACCGACACCACCCTTGTTATTAATCCTTGTAGCCAATGATTATGGTTTCAAAATATCTTATGTAACCCTCCTCACTCCCCTTCGGAACCTTGCCTTGCCTCTTCCGCTTCGACACTTGCTATGGCTGCATCTTCTCACTGCTAACTCTGTGTTCCAACTATATCTCTCTGATTTATTCAGCTTGACAAACACAGAAGGGTGCTCTGCCCAAACCACAGCCACACTTAACCTCAAGCTCTCTTTCATCTCTCTCTCTCTCTCTCTCTCTCTCTCTCTCTCTCTCTCTATCTCTCTCTCTCTCTAACTTCAGATCCACTGCTCAAACATTGTTGCCTCTTTCCACTTCCTAAAGCCTCTAGTCCCAGAAGGCTCTTATCTTTCCTCTCCTCTCACCCTCCAAATCTATTTATTCCTCCTCCACTAATAACACAGAAACTTGCTCTCCACCTGGCCAGGGTTCTCTCACCTCTTCTCCTTTCTCCTTACTCATCCAGCCAGGAAGACTGACTATTCCAGAACATACTCATGGGCAGTTCTTTCTCTAAAGAAAGGCTGTTGATGGAAATGGAAGTGGTTATTGTGCCACACTTAGCAAGTTAGAAAAGGAGGAAGGAGATGACAGGGACCCTCTGTGGCACAGATGCTGGGAGACAGGCCAGACGGGGGAAACAGTCTCACGAGGCCTTAGATTGCATCCTACTCACAACACCAGAGCTGTGGGACTTCCCAATGCCTGACCCTTGTTTGACGGAAGAGGGATAGTCTGGTGGTTTCACTGCTGAGGAATTCTTCTGGACACTAATAGAACCAAAGAGAGAGAAAGACAGAAGAGACAAGACGGGGCTGGACAGGGACAGGGCTGGGATGGGATGGGACAATATCGCTGTTTCTTCAACAGGTGGAGGCAGGCAGCCCAGAGGCCCAGCTGAGAAGGCTTGACCTGAGATATTCCTGTTCCCATTCTGTTCTCTGAGAAAACTGGCTCATCTCTGAAAAGCCAGGGTGACCATTGGGTTTACTAAGTAAGCACTTACATGTATCATCTTAACTTCACACCACTTGAGTATACATCATGGTACTGAATTCATCTCTTTCTGTCATTCTCCTGCACTGGCATCTAAACAAGACTTCCATTGTATAAATCCCAGTGTTCCCAGCACCCAGCCTGGCACCCTAGTAGATGCTCAGTGTTGGTGACAAAGAAGCAGAGATTTTTTTTAGACAAGCCACCAGCCACTCGCCTATGAGTGAGGGCCAGAACTCAACAACCTGACATCCACTCAGCATGTTCCCACCATGGCACAGTCCCCGGGAAGGGTGGAATGTGCACACACAGCAGCGAGGACATTGTATAAGCTCTGACTCTAGGCCAGGAGTGACCCTTGGAAGCAAGCTTTTAATGCCTCCTCTGTAATCATACTTAATGACACCATCCCTCTGTGGCTAATGGGAGGCTTACATAAGGAATAATGACAAGGAGAGGAGTTTGAAACTCCTTTGCTGACTTGTACTTCAGTGCGTTTCCATCTTCCCCACCTGGGCGGCCTGCGCACCTACACAGGTGTGTGTGTGTATCTGGGTCACACACACACCCTGTTGGAAGTCAAAGTAAGGCACTAGTTTGCGTTGTCTGATGTGTGTCTCTGGACCCCTCAGCAGATGGAGCCCGTGGCCTCTGGCTCACTCCAGGCAGAAAGGACTTCAGGCTTTTCCCAGAGAGAGGGGGTTGTGCAATGATCCGGCTGCCCTGGCCTCCTTGACCCTTCCTCTGGCTTCCAGAGAGATTCCCTGCCCCCAGAAATTCCTCCCTGCTGCCCTGCTTGGGGTATTTCCTTTCTCTGGGAGAACAAAATAACCTCTTTCTAGTTTTCCAAAGCTGTCTGGAAACGAATCCCCCACAGCTGACCTGACTTCCAAGACAGAGCTCAGATGAAGTCCTCCCTTCCTGTGAGCTGGGGCCTCCACGCCTCCCTTCTCCAGCCCCACACCGAGGCATCTGCACTGGACATTTTCCCTAGAGGACCAGGCTGAGGTCCACAAATGGGCAGAGAACGTCCTGCTGGAGGCCCAGTAACACGGGCAGAGTGAGAGGTGTTGGGGTGTTTCAGACACTAGTTAAGAACCTTTGAATAACCTTCTGGCATTAACCTGGATAGAAACTTGTCCTTTGTCCAGGGACAAAAGTCCTGGGTTCAGAAGACCTCAGATGGGAGCTCACAAATCCTTTCTCTATCCATTGGGCTCTATTAGACAGTCAATGGGCCTTTATTTCTCTTAAAAGCAAAAAAACCCATCAACTCTACACGGCTTCTCTACTTCCCCACTTCCCAAGACTGGCATAAAGTGAGTGGTACACATCTGTAAACCCAGCACTGGGGAAGTGGAGGCAAAAGGTCAGGAGTTCAAGGTCATCCTTGGCTACATAACCAGTTGGAAGCCAGCCTCCTTTGCTACATGAGACATTGTCTCAAAAAAAAAAAAAAAGGTACAAGGTAACTGTTGTAGGCACTGGGGGGGGGGGGCAGAGTGCATGGAGATCTAGTGAGGCTGGGGTGGGGGTGGGATTTTGGACCAGGGCTGAAACATGGCAGGTGAAGCTGGGCCTACTTCCTGTGAGGAAAGGGCCTCAGGCCTGCCACATTTGAGTTGTGACCCAAGGACTTCAATTCAGAGCTGTATAACCCACCTTGACACGGGCACCAAAATTCTCATTTCAGAATCATTCTTTTAAAAAAATATTTTATTTTTATTTATTTGTAAACAGCGAGAGGGAAAAGAGGTAGAAGAGAGAGATAGAAGAGAGACAGAGAGAATGGGCGCACCAGGACCTCTAGCTACTGCACATGAACTCCAGATGCATGCACCACTTTGTGCATCTGGCTTCACATGGGTACTGGGGAATCGAACCCAGGTCATTAGGCTCTGCAGGCAAGCAACCGCTGGGCCATCTTTCCAGTCCTGTAATCATTCTTTGGAAAAAGATGGTAGGAGGTTCTGTTAAAATGTACGCTTTCTAAGGCTGAGCACGGTGGGTGTCTCACACCTGTAACGCCAACACTTTGAAGGTGAGTGGGAGGATCAGGAGTTTGAAGCCAGCCTCAGCCACATAGTGAGCCTGAAGCCTGCCTGGGCTACCTGAGATCTTTTCTCAGGAGAAAGAAAGTCAAATAAAAGGCTTGTATCTATAAGATCAGATGACTTATCAAATATTCCCATCTCATCATGAGTACTGTCAGACTCCTATGTAACAGTAACGGATGGATGGGGCAGAGGGCTGGGCAGAGCTTGCAAAGTGCAGGGCTAGGGTTCCAGGTGAAGATTCAGTGCTTTCTCAATGTGCAAAAAGAGAATTACAACTTCCAAGTCCCTGCTCTGGTAAGCCCCCCTCATCTTGGCCCCACTGGACAGAGATGGGGGAACCCCCTATTTCCAAGTGGGCTCTCTACCCCCTCCTGCTTGCCACATGGAAGAAGCTCTCTGTACTTTCTTCCCTCTTCTTCCCTTAGTCTAATAAAGTCTCTCTAAACCTTAAAAAAGGAAGAAGAGAATTGGATAAAGGGTGACTTCCAGCAAGCGTTGCCTCGTCTCCAACATGCCCTATGACAAGGCGTGCTGTAGTCAGTGAGCATTTGCTGAGTATTGACATATCTAAGTTGCTCTCCTAGGGGCTGGAGGGCGGCTGAGGCAGCAAGCTGGTGAGCTACACACAGTTCCATGTACCCATGTATCCACACCTCTGGGCAGTCCTCCAGGCATCCACACCCGTGAGGCCAGGGAGGCCGGGAGGCCCAGTGGCTAGCTTGCCCAGGCTTGGGAGCTAGTGCTGCAGTTTGGCTCAGCCTATGATCTCCTTCTCCACAGGCATGAAAGAGAAAATGGGTGAGAAAGACTGTGCATTGTGGAGGGGCTGCATGTGTGTGTGTGTGTGTGTGAGAGAGAGAGAGAGAGAGAGAGAGAGAGAGAGAGAGAGAGAGAGAGAGAGAGAGAGAGAGATGAATCTGCTTCTTTTTCAAGCTGGAGGGCCTGAGGGAAGAGGGCCCAGCCCTCTCCTCTTGCCCACATCCCACAGAGCAGCCATTGATCTGAGGAAGGAGTCAAAGTGACAGACCCCCCAGTGACTCAGACATTTGGCTTGCCAACCACTCCCTCTTCATTGTTCTCATGGCTCCTGTGACCTGTGCCAAAATGAAGACCAGATTCCCGGAAGGAAAATCCCTGGGAACTGGAGCATGTGGGGGTCAGAGGGGACTCCAGGCCTGTGATGTCAGCACTGCTCCTGAGAAAAATGTGTTTCAAATACTCCAAGGTGCAGATGATGCCTGGGATGGGCAGAAATAGCCAGACAAGAGAAAGCAAGCTTGCACACCCCCCTGAGCTGATTTTTTTTCCAATAATCCTTAAGAAGAAGAAAACTCTAAGAGTTAGAGATTACATGAAGATAGACTTCTCTAATTCCAGCACTCTGGAGGCTGAAGCAAGAAGATCAGGAGTTCAAGGTCATCTTCAACTCCATAGCCAGCTTGAGACCAGCCTGGGCTACATGACAACCTGTTCCAAAACAAACAAGAAAGATTATAGACTTTGGCCTGTCTGCATTTGGTTTTTTACTCAGTGAACTAGGCTACTGTAATATTTAAACACGTGCATGCATGCACACGTATAGGCATTGTCCTCATGTCCTGGGAGGATTGCACCCTGTGAGGGAATTCAGAACTAGTTGCTGCATCTGTTACTGATCATGTGTGATCCATTTTTTTGAGTATTCACTGGTGTGGAAATATTTTGTCAGTGGCAAATTTTGTGCTTCTTTTCATTTTGTTAAGATGACCGAAAGTTGTCCTGAGGCCCTGGATTTGTATGGGTGAGGTCTACCCTCAGTGATTGCAGATTGTCCAGTGTGACAGCCCAATGAATACTTGAGGGTTCTTCCTCCCTCTTTTGCCCCTCTCTCAATAGCACATTAAAATTTATTTATTTGAGAGAGAGAATGAGTGCACCAGGGATTCCTGCTGCTGCAGTGAACTCCAGACACATGTGCCACTTTTGTTTCTGGCTTTACCTGGGTACTGAGGATTTGAACCAGAGTGGAAAGGCTTTGCAAGCAAGCACCTGTAACCACTGAGCAATCTTCCCAGCCCAGTCGTAGTATATTTTTGTTGGGGTAGACTAGTGATCTGATAAAACACACAGGTAAATATATAACTTGTTGAAATATCAACACTGAATGGAAATTTAAATTCTTTGTTGTTTTTGAGATAGATAACTACTTAACCAAGACGGGCTTGTATTCACAACAATCCCTTGGCCTCGGCTTTTTAAGAACTGGGACAGGTGTGCACCACCACGCCAGGTTCTCTGAACTTTCAAGTTTTGTTTGTTATTGGGGGGGGGGCTGAACTGGAGCTTCTCCTGTACTAGGCAAGCACTCAACCTCTAATCTACAACACCAGCCTTTAATTTTATTTATTTATTTAGAGACGGTCTCATTATGTTGCCCAGACTGGCCTTGGACTTGCCATTCTCCTGCGTCAGCTTTCCACATGGAATTTCAGGAGTGTACCACCACACCCAACTAAACTTTTGGTTTTTGATTATTTATTCTTTTAAAGTGTGCATAGGGTTATATTTAGATTCACTAAACTAGCATATATGTCATGTCCAACCCTCTGAATTTGTATGTGAAACTTTCACTGTTAGGCTGGGAATTTTGGTTTGAACATAACCATCCTTTTGTACACACGTGGCCTATAGCTCAGTAGGGATATATACACCCTGAATGCTGACTACTATCAAGTGTCTGCTTGATAAGAAAGGGCAGAGACAGCTTTGCCCCTGTCCTAAACGTGCCCCCATCCTGTACACCCTATGCCCTTCGGTTTAACCACATAAATCCCAGCCGAGTATCAGTTAAGCCAGACCCTGGGTCAGAGGCTGGGGTTGAGAGGAGAGTAAACCACGGGCTTATCCTTATAGGAACATGTGATCAAAACTATCCCAGTAACACCTGCAGAGCTGTGAGAGGCCAGAGCTCCACACACAAGGGTCAGCAGGTGTCCGCAGGCAGGGAAAAGGCATGGGTGAAGGTGTGTGTTGCTGGAAGGTCCAGGGGAGAGCTGGAGGGCTTCCATGTGAAGAGTCCTCCAAAGATGGTGTGGACTTGACTTTTGGGCCCTAAGCCTGTAGACAAGGAGTTGTGGAAGGTTAGCAGGTATGCGAGAGGGCAAGTGGCTGCCTATGGAAGCAGGCTGAGGTTCGGCATGGGAGCTTGCCTCTGACTCCGCTCTGATGCTGCTGACAGGGCTTCCTTCCTAAACACGGGGCTCGAAGCTGTTGCTCAGGAAAAACATCCCTGTTCTCAATGGCTGCACACCTAGTAGAGATCCCTGGAGACACAGCTAGGACTCTTGAAACCAGTGCTTCCTGCTTCGGAGCCTTTATGCCAGCCTTCCCCTTTGGGGCACCATTGCTAATAATCAGTGGCTAATTATCACGTGCTATTGATGTCTGATTTGAAGAGGTCTATTTTTCAAATGTTTGAAAGTGAAAATATCTAAACATCTAGTGAGAATGCCAGGAATATGGACAAGTCTCCATTAAACAGGGTTTTCTCGTTCTTTACCAACCAAACTCCCAGGAAAGAAGAGTGGTGGCTGACCCCATACGAGAAGACAGGGCTCCTCTTCTCTGTGGGGATGGGGACACAGCCCTCGCCCTGGAGAGCCATATGATCCCAGGCATGCAGGTACTTTGTGCGGCCTGCTTTAAAACCCAGCTATCACTAACCTCACAAGAACGGATAGCCTATCCTTCCTGACACCATAGGACGCTCATAAAGCCCTTGGCCTGTCAGGATAGAATTAACAGAAGGCCCGGATACTTGTGAGTGAGGGGAGGAAGGGGCAGTGAGGCTGGCGATGGGAGAGAGGTTAGGGATATTCTATTCAGTTATAGCTCCACCATTGAAAACTAGGATTGGGCCTTAGTATTTTCAATATTGGAGGAATATTGAAAAATAATAAGCCTAAATGATCACAAAAAATAAAAATAAAATCACGAGTCGGGCGTGGTGGCACACACCCTTAATCCCAACACTCAGGAGGCAGAGGTAGGAGAATTGCTGTGAGTTCGAGGCCAGCCTGAGACTCCAGTGAATTCCAGGTCAGCCTGGACTAGAGTGAGACCCTACCTCGAAAAAAAAAAAAAAAAAAACTGAGGCCAGGTGTGTTGGCTTGGATGCAAATGTCCCCTATAGAGTCATGTGTTGGAATCCTTAATCCCCAGTTGATGACAGTGTTTGGGGAGGTTGTGGAACCTTTGGGAGGTAGAGGCTTGTTAGAGGAAGTATCACTGGAAGTATTCCAGCCCATCCCTGCTTGCTGCTTTCCTTCCTCCCTGCAATCATGGAGCCAGCATCCCGCTCCCTTCCAGGCTTTCCTCTCCATGATGGACCATAAGCCTAAATAAACTCTTTCCTTCCCTAAGTTGTAATCAGAGAGAGAGAGAGAGAGAGAGAGAGAGAGAGAGAGACAGAGAGAGAGAGAGAGACAGAGACAGAGAGACAGAGAGACTGGATGCGCCTCCAGCCAGTGCAAACAAAGGAACTCCAGACACATGCGCCACTTTGTGCATCTGGATTTACGAGGATACTGGGGAATCGAACCTGGGTCATTAGGCTTTGCAGGCAACTGCCTTAACCACTGAGCAATCACTCCAGCCCCCTGGCCAGGTATTTTATCCATTCAACAAAAAGTAATTGATATACTTGGTATGATGGTATATGGCTATAATCCAGCACTTGGGAGGTAGAGGCAGAGACAGAGGGATCAGGAGTTCAAGACCATTCTTGGATTCAAGACCAGCCTGGGCTACCTGAAACTCTGTCACAAAAATGAAGGGGGGTGCTAAGGAGATGGTGTTTCAAGTCACCTGCCAGCCTGGGTTCAATTCCTCTGTAACCATGTAAAGCCAGATATACAAAGTGGTGTGTGTGTCTGGAGTTTATTTGCAGTGGCAGGAGGCCCTGACGAGCCTATCTATACCCCACCCCCTCCTCTCCAAAATAAATAAATAAAAATATTTTTAAAAAAAGAAGGGGAAAGGAGAGCTAACAGTATCTAATAATGAAGTAATGTTGCTATAGGGCGTGGCATATTGTGCTTGTTGAAATGTCCATGCATGGGCTTCTTTAGAGACTTGGATCACTTGATCCTCACAGCAACCAATGAGAAAGGGACTATTCTTATCTCCATTTTGCAGATGAAGAAACTGAGACTTAAAGTGTCTAGAACCATACTAATGGCAAGTAGTAGAGGCAAGATTACCATATCTTGCCTCTCCAGATATCTCCAGTTACACTAGGAAGTCCTTGGAAAGTCCCATTCTGCTGGCTTGGACTTTGCTTTTGTTTTTGTTTTTTTTTTTTTAATGTGTGTGTGTGTGTGTGTGTGTGTGTGTGTGTGTGTGTGTGTGTGTGTGTGTGTGTGTAGGCCTGAGGACAACCTCAAATGTCATTTTGGAGGCAGGTCTGAAGCTCACTAATTAAGCTCGACTGGCCGGCAAGGGAGCCCTCCTGTCTGCCCTCCAGTGCTGGGATTACAAAGTGTGCCACAATTCTCAACTTGTTTTTTAACCTGGCATCTAGGGACCAAACAGATTCTCACACTTATGAGATAAGCACTTTACACACTGAAGTATCCATCCAACGACTATTTGTTACATGTTCAACCCTTCTTCAACTAGGAATAGATGAGGTTGGTAGACTGTCACTCATACACTCCCGAATTTAGGAGTACTACAATATAGAGACACAGAGAGCAAAAATGATCAAGTAAATGTGGTAAGATACTGACAAATGGGAAATCTGGAAGAATGAGCTACAGGAGATCTTTGTATTATTTCGGCAACTTATTTATAAGTCTAAAAATTTTAACAATAAAAGAAGTTAGAGGGTGTGCTCCAGGCTGGTGAGGTGCTCAAAGACAGGAGAACCGAGGACAACTTAATTCTCCCAACAAAGCCAGAAATGATAGCTGACTCCCTGGAAGGAGATGAACTACCCCAACACATCATCCAAGGCGAAACCACAGAGGAAATGGAGAGATGAGCAAGAGTGCTGCTCCCACAGCGAGCCTGACAACCTGCACCAGGAGACAGACACTGAGGACAAGCAAAACACTCCAAAGCAGAATTCCAGAAGCTGCTAAGAGCTCAACACTACAGTAGACTTAAACTCACTCACCATGGCTCAGGGAATTTTGCAGAAGAGGGGGTGGAAAGATTGTAAAAGTCACAGTGTGGGGCTGAAGAGATGGCTTAGCAGTTAAGGTGTTTGCCTGCAATGCAGAAGGACCTGAGTCTGATTCCCCAGTGCCCATGTAAAGCCAGATGCACAAGAGGGCGCATGTGTCTGGAGTTCATTTGCAGTGGCTGGAGGCCCTGTTGTGCTCTCTCTCTCTCTCTCTCTCTCTCTCTCTCTCTCTCTCTCTCTCTCTCTCTCTCTCTCTCTCTCTCTTTCTCTCAAATAAATAAAATATATATTTTTAAAAAGTCACAGTGTGGTGGAATACCCAGAGGCATTGCCCCCCCCCCCAATGACTGACTGCTGCTCACACAACTCATAGCCCTCAACCCCATGGAGAACACCAGCAATCTCATTGATGAGGACTCTCAGTGGGATGGGGGCAGGGCGAGGGAAATGGTGGTACCAACATATGACTTGTTCATACAAAATTCAACTTACTAAATAATAATATAATAATAATACAAGAAGTTACAAAAATAGGCCTAATGTGCCTAGAAAAATGATTCTATCCCTTTCTATTTTATAGTGCTTATAAATTTCTAAATTTATTGTGGCTAAATTGGGCAGAACATCAGGAGATTGTGTGTGTGTGTGTGTGTGTGTGTGTGTGTGTGTGTGTGTGTGTGTAGAGGACCTAAAGTAATTTCACCTTAGATGAAGCTGATTTTGGGGGCCAGCATGAGAAAAGCAACTCGATTTCATGGCTGTCAATCATTGAGGTTATAAAGCAGACCCCCTCAGAGGCAAGCAGAGGTCCTACCTAGGGCTTGGCTGGGGACAAGCCTCTTTGTCCATCCCGACCAGGCAGTGCGAAAACGTCCTTGCTATTCAATCTTCCTGGAGAAAAATTTTCTTGCAAGCAGAGTGGCAAAAAGCCAGGGCAACAAGTTTTGCCCCATTATTATGTAATATTATTTGGGGTCTAGAAAATACAAGACTGCTAAAAATCCTTTCACTGCTGCTGATCTTAATTATTCCCTCACAGTTCTTTAAAATTAAATAATTAGGGCCTGTGAGGGTGACAAAGTCCCCCTTGATCTTTAGCCAAGAGTTCGCCCAGTCGTCCAGGCTGCTCACTCCCACAGCCTGCACTCTCACTACTAGCCACAAAGCACATTCGTCTATCAGGCGTGGGTGTGGGTGTATGGGGGCCTGGGGTGGAGTGTGGAGACCTGAGAATAAGATTTGGCTTACAAGTCACAGGGAAAGGGGCAGAAGAGATGGCAGGTGAGTGGAAGCCTGCTCTGGGTTTCCGCCCTTTCTGCAAGCTCATAGGGTAAACAGGAGACTTAGAGTGTCTACAGACCTCATGGATGGCTTGGAGACACCTTCCTTCCCAGGCAGCACATTTGTCATGCTGGTACTTGGCATGCTCACTCTTTCCAATAACAAAAAAGGGGGTGGGGTCAGAAGAGCACATTGTGAAATTCCAATACCTTGGTTTTTATTCTCTTGAGACCATAACTCTGCCGCTGCAATAACATTTGTTAGTTTCTACTGGATCATATACATCTTTCAAATGGAAGCCTTACTTTAGACGTTTTTAACCTTGGATCTGTCAAAAGACAAACTCACAACACTTTGGTGTAAAGATCTTGATTCCTTTTTTTGTTTGTTTGTTGTTTTTCAAGGTAAAATCTTGCTTTAACCCAGGCTGACCTGGAATTCACTATGTAGTCTCAGGGTGCTCCTCCTACCTCTGCCTCCCGAGTGCTGGGATTAAAGGTATACGCCACCACGCCCAGCTTGATTACTTATTTTTTAATGCATTTACTTTTTAGACAAAATCTCATGAAGCCCATGCTGACCTTGAACCCACTATGTAAACAAGGATGATCTTGAGCTACTGATCAAACTGCCTCCACCTCCCAAACGTGGGCATGACCACCATGCCTGTTTAATTTAAAGATCTTAATTGCCTTTATTTTTCAATTCTAGAGCCTAGCAACCATTTGTTCCAGAAAATTCGATGTGTTCTGATGAGCAGAACAGATGAGGTTAGTTTTACAGACAGAAAAAGGGTGGAAGAGGGTAGAAGCCAAAAGTGAAAAAAGAAAAAGAATAAAAGCTGGTCATTTCAAGTCGCTTTTCTTGTAAGGCAGACACAAGGAGACAGAACAGTAGAAGTGAAACGGATGGCCTGGAGCTTGCTTGGGTTTCCTGTTCTGTGATAGAATTAAGGCAGAGAACTTCATTATACCCACTGAGACTGGCTGCTTGGTTGTTATCTCTTATTCTGGTCTCTCAAGTCAGATAAATAGCCTGGTTTCTGCTTGGTATAAGGAACTTTGACATTAGTGATTTGACTTTTAGTCCAGTGCAGGAGTCTAGCCCAAAATAAAGGCCTCCTATAATTTTTGACAGTACTACGGACATATTGGAATAGACTTTTTTTTTTTTGGTACTAGAGATGGAATCCTCCCACTTGCTAGCTAGACAAGCAATCCACTACTAAACTTATATCTCCAGCCCCTGCTTTCACTTTTGCTAGATTTTGAGACAGGGTCTCAGTTGCCCAGGCTGGCCTTGAACTCACTTTGTCTCCAAGGCTTTGCCTTGAACTTGAGATCCTCTTAGATCAAGCTCCTTACCACCAGGCCCTGCTTGGAGCAGCTAAGTTTTCATTGTGGGTCTGCCCTGCACATGATAGGGTGTTTATCCTGGCCTCTACCACTGATGCCTCTCAGGTGCAACAGCCCAAGCTCTCCAGACATTGCGAAAGTACCCGAAGGGCAAGATCCAGGCTAAGGATCTTAGGAATAGGGGTCCTTCTGGTCTTAAAGTACCACAGTGGGCTGTGTGACATTTGATTCAAACTAGGCTATTGCCAGGTGGAGAGGCAGTTAGAATTTGTTATCTGAGGCATTCTGGAAGACACGGTTTGCTGGCGAACTCTGAGATTCTAAAGCATGGAACTAGGTTGTGTTCCGCACTGGCTGTTCATACAGAGGGGTTTTTTGTTTGTTTGTTTTTGTTTTCTTTTTTATGATATTTTAGGCAGGGCCTCCTAACATAGCCCGTAACTTGGGTTTCCCAAATTGGCCTTGATTTCACAGTGATCTCCCTGCTTCAGCGTCCTAAGTGGTTGCAGGGACATGCTTCCTCCAAGGAGGTTTTGAAGCCATGCTGGATGAGACATTAGAGGTAGCTAGACTAGAGAGCGTGCCAGGACTCTGCCCAGATCTGCGAGTAATGGGGAGGATAACAGCATCCTAAGAATGTTCCGGAGGGTCTGCTGGAGCCTTTCCTGGACTGACTTCTCAGATTTACCTAATTCCAGTCTTTCTCTTCTCTAATTAAAATTGCCTTTCTGCAAAAGGTCACAGCATTTGTCTTTGACATTTCAAGAATAGAGCCAAGTGGATGAAATATCCATGGTTACCAGGTCAAAAGTGGCCACCCTATATTTTTAGGAAAGTGCTAAGAGGGTTCACCTGAGGGAAAATATTTGCAATTCTTTAAATTAGAAGAGAAGGGGTTGGTCTAGTGCAAATTTCACTCTAGAATGAACCAAAACAAAGCCAAGGAGCAGGGGCAGCCATGATTCCGGGATGCTGAGCAGGACTGGAGGCACACTCCTTCCTCAGGGAATGTTGGCAGGTTTTCAGCATCCTTTTGGCTTTTGAGGTCATGGAGACGGTATTGCCACTGATTTCACAAAAGATCTCTCTAACACCAGGCTGTTGGATGAACTGCCTGGTCCCGCAAACAGAATGTACCCACATCACATGCCATCATAACAAAACAATCTGTATGATTGAGAAGCTGTGAAAAAAGTCTATTCTATTATGATACTTTCATATGTCATTTAGTGGGGACACGGCCTAAGAAATGCGTCATTAGGCAATTTTGTGGCTGTGCAAACACGTAGTGTATACTTACATAATTATGCCAACAGAGCACTATGCCATGCAATCATTTTTTGTGAGTTGGTTTTATTTTTATTTATTTTTATTTATTTTGAGACAGCATCTCACTATGTAGCCCTGCCTTGTCTGGAACTTACTGTAGGCCAAACTGACTCCCAACTTCGATTGTTCCTCCTGCTTCTGTCTTGGAATGACAGGTGTACACCACCAACGCTGAGCTCTAGGTTATTACTCCTTAACATCTGCCTTCCTGCTTTACTTCAAGATGCCTGTTAACATCTAACTCAGAGGTGAGGCATGGAGATCAGTGGGCGCTGGCTACCCCTGTTATTTCCCACCTGAGCTCTGTAATCATCTCCTCACTGCCCCCACTCGCTTGAATTCTCTTTCTACCCAAAGCCAATTTTCCAAAGTGGAAAGCAGATCACACGCCTTAAAACTCTTGATCAAACCAAACTAACGGCTTACGCTGCAGTCCCAAGCTCTTCTTTCCTGTCTGAAGTCACCACCAACTGTCCTCACTGTGCCCCCCCCCAGGGACCCAGCTACTTCCGCTCTAGCCTCTCTGGTCATGGCGTGGGTCAGAGAAGTCCATCCACACCACCTAGCTGCTTCCCCATCTCCTTGTTTTATTTTCTTCACTCTTCATGTTTTTTCACTGGAATTGCTTTATCCTCACATAGTTATCTGAATGTTCTGTGGCTCAATTTCTCTTTCCCCATCTACCAATGTGTTTGGAGATTTTTCCCCATGCTAGCCAGCTCCTTCATTCTTGAATAGCTGCACAGTATTCCTTCAGATGTGTGCACCAGAAAATTTTCACTGTTTCCTTATTTGCTTTTCAGTGTTGTATTGTTAGTTTTTATTTTTTGTTTGGTTTTGGTTTTTCGAGGTAGGGTCTCGCTCTAGACCAGGCTGACCTGGCATTCACTCTGTAGTCCCAGGCTGGCCTCAGACTCACACTGATCCTACCTCTGCCTCCTGAGTGCTGGGATTAAAGGTGTGCGTCACCACGCCGGGCAATTTTGACTTTTTACTATTAAAAAAAATGCTTGGAGTGAAACTTCCTGAGTCCATCTCTGTGCACACACACTAGTGTTTTCTGTAGAACAGATTCCTGGAAGTGGAACTACCAGGTCAAAGGCTGTGCCCATTTGTCCTTTTGCTAGCTGCTGCCAGCCACAGTGCTTTTCTTTCTTTCTTTTTTTGGTTTTTCGAGGTAGGGTCTCGCTCTAGCCCAGGCTGACCTGGAATTCACTATGGAGTCTCAGGCTGGCCTTGAATTCACTGCAATCCTCTTACCTCTGCCTCTTGAGTGCTGCGATTAAAGGCGTGAGCCAGCACGCCTGGCCATAGTGCTTTTCTAAAAGGCTTTATTCCTTTCTCCTCCCACCAGCCGGATGTTAGCCTGCACACTTCCACTCATCCCCACGCAGGCTCATCAACATCCTTTTAACAACTCCCTTTAAGTGGTACTCCAGAGCCCTATCTGACTTTGCATCATGATACTACTAGTGGTCATTTTACTGCTGTGACATGCAGATGTCCCTTGGGGTCATACCTCAGGTCGTGTGTGTCCAGGGGTGGCAGCAAGGCCGTGGTGAGCTCAGAGAGTATTCAAAGGTAGTGAAAGCTCTCAGCAGCCTCACCCATTGGCAGCAGAAATCTCCTGTGTCCTGTGCCACAGAGCTTGATCAAAAACCAGGTGGGCAGTGAGCAGCCTGACATGTCTGTCCTTCATGCGCCCTCACCTGCCCATCATCAGAGCCCCCTCTCGGCTCAGCTGAGGCTCCTCAGACCAGTCACCGCCACCCCAGCAGTGACTCCCTTTGCTTAAAGAGGAGTCTGGAGGAGACCTGGGGAGGAGCTGGCTCTGTCCTTGCAGATGTCGTCCCAGTTCCAGAAGGGAACACTGGCTCTCTCTGTGGTCATGGGTGTGGGCAGGCTGACCAAAAAGATCATGAGCTTCAAGACAAACTTTGCTTTGGGGCCAAAAGCAAGATTTCCTGGACTTGATGACTTAACACTCTCATATTGGCAAGCTGTATATATATATATATAGTGTGTGTGTGTGTGTTCACGTGTGCACATACATGTGGAGGTAAGACGACACCTCAGGTGCCATCCATCATTTTCAAGGCAGGGTCTTTGTATCAGTTGCTTTCTTGTGGTGGTAGATCAAACTCCGCTTGGCCTGGCTCACACTAGGCAAGCACTCTGTCATGCAGCTCCACTCTAGGCCTTGTTGGGCTCTTCCTATTGTCCAACAGCCCTTTAGTTTTGGATTGTTTTTAAATATTTTACTTACTTATTTATTTGCAAGGAGAGGGAGGGAGGGAGGGAGAGAGAGAGAGAGAGAGAGAGAGAGAGAGAGAGAGAGAGAGAGAGAGAGAGAGAGAGAGAGAGAGAGACACCAGGGCTTCCAGTCACTGCAAATGAACTCCAGATGCATGCACCACTTTGTGCATCTGGCTTTACGTGGACACTGGGGCACCAAACCAGGATAGCTAGGCATTGCAGGCAAGTGCCTTAACCGCTGAGCCATCTCTCCAGCCCTGCTTTTAGGGTTTGTAAAGGGGAACTTCCAAAGTAATGGTGGAATTATTCTGAAATTGGTGTGTCCCTGAAAGAATTCCAACATTTGGTCAGTTTTCTATGAGCTGACTACTTTCTTTCTCTACTTCCATGGTATTTATTCTTTGTTGTGTGCATGAGGGGTTCTCCAGGCATTCTGGTTGAGGAAGGGATAGGGAGACCCTCTAAATGTGTTAGTGTCCTATTGTTGTTGTAAGAAATTACTTAAAACTTACAGGTTTATTATCTTGTAGTTCTTGGTGAATTCTTTCACTGGTCTGCTACCTCAGTTGGGCATGTCATGGGAGTGTTTCTTTCTGAAAATTCTCAGAAAAAAATCTGTTTCCCTGTCTGTTCCAGTGTCTAGAGGTCATCTGTAGTTCCTGGGTCCTTTCCTTCATCCTCCAGGCCAGTGGTATGGAACCTTTAGGTCCCTCTATCTTACCTCTGATTCCATTTATTTCTTTATTAGACAGAGACAGAGAGAGGGGGGGGAGAGGGAGATTGAGTATGGGCATGCCAGGGCCTCCTGCCATGTCAAGGGAATTCCAGAAGAATGTGTCACTTTGCGCATCTGGCTTGATGTGGATACTGGGTAATAGAACCTAGGTTGCAAGGCTCTGTAAGCAAGCACCTTTAACTGCTGAGCCATCTCCCCAGCCCTGACCTCTGTTCTGGTGACCCTCTCCTCTGATTCTGACCTTCTGTGGTGCCCTTTAGAATTACATCAGGCCAATACAGAGATAAACAAGATAATGTCCTCATCTCAGTGAAATCCCTTTTGCCACATAAAGGTAATAGGTTGCAGGTTCCAGGTAGGTATTCTTGAAGGGCCATTATTTAACCAATCATACAACCAAATCAGTTTGTTGGAGACATGGGACTTTTAGTATTAAAACCAAGGAAGTCCCCAGCCAGCCTGGACAGTTTGTTATCAGTTACCTAAAAGGAAGTCCCTGTTTCAGAAAGATATTTTGACTTGGAGAAGGAGAATGCCAGTAATAATGCTATGAAGAAAGCAATGATTTTCCAATAGTGTTCCTTAAAGACAAAACAGCCTATATAACCTTTTTGAAAAAATCCCCTCTAGCACCTCAGCACGACCACATCCCCACTAATAGGGACCACTTTTGTTCAGTGCTCTCCACCTGTTAGAGACCTATTTACTGGGCAAACCCTTTCAAAGCCTGAATTATTCCTATGCAAGATGCCCATGTGGTAAGCCTCTGCTCAAAGGTTAATAAGGTATGAAATAATAGACTTAGAGCTAAAAATAGAGCCTGGTTCCACGCAAATGACACTGAATTGACACCCTAATGTAGAGCACTGGTGGCTTTTCACCATCATGTGTACTTTTCCTGTCTTTATTTCTCAACCTCACCTTGCATTCTGTACCCCGCCCCAGTCCACCCACCCACTCAGTTATATTTAGTATTACAGTCTGTGGGTTTCTAAAATAATTCTCTCATGTGTTTTTGGGTCTTATTGAAAAGAGAAACTTTATTTTTGTCATATTGTATTTATACAGTTTGTATCATTTTTGTATATATATATAGCTTTCTGTTTCTGAAGAAATAAATATAAAAAGTCTTTTATAATGGGTGAATTTTGAGGCCAAGTGTGGTGATGTACACCTATAATCCCAGGTTAGGAGACTGAGGTAGGAAGAAATGAGTTTGATAACAGCCTGGATTATATAGAGAGACCCTGTCTTCAAAACCAAGCAAAACAAATCATATGAGTGAATTCCAAGAAACTAAGAGCCTGGTTTATTTATTTATTCTTTGTTGTTGCTATTGCATGTATGTACATGTGTGCATGATTGTTTGTATGTGGATGGGGCTCATGCATGTGTATGGCTGTGTGTGGACAGGTGTATACATGTGTGGAGTCCAGACAACGACTTCAAGTGTCATTTCTCAGGTACACCGTCTACTCGTTCTCAGGCAAGGTCTCTCACTTTCCTGGAACTCACCAATTAGTTCAGACTGGCTGGCTGGAGACCTCAGATGACCTCCTGTCTCTGCTTCCCCAGTGTGGGGGTTCCAGGCGTTTTACACAGTTAGGAGATCATATTCAGGCCCTCACATTTGCACTATGAGCACCTGACCCACTGAGCCATCTCCTCAGCCTTTTAGTTTCTTGTTGTGTGGTTTCGTTTTGGTTCAGGGTCTCATTCTTTAGCCCAGGCTGGAACTTACTCTAGAGACCAGGCTGGCTTCCAACTTGCCTTGGACTTCCTGCTGCTGCCCTGAGTGCTGAGATTACAGGCATTTGCTACCATGCCTGGCTAAGAACCTGATTTAGAGAAATAGGGAAAGGGGACTCTGAGAAGCTTTCCCAGGGAAAGGTGTTGAATGGGGGCAGAATTCTAGGGTGATTTCTACTAGCTAAGGGCATATGAAAGATTCACTTCTCAAGGCCTGTCAAAAGTGACAATGTGAGCTGGGCGGGGTGGCACACACCTTTAATCCCAGCACTGGGTCGGCAGAGATCGGAGGATCCCTTTTCCAGGCCACCCTCAGACTACATAGTGAATTTCAGGTCAGCCTGGAATAGAGGGAGACCCTCCCTCAAACCCCCACCCCCCCCAAATACTTGACAGTCGTGAAAGTGAGAGGCACATGTCATTTCCCAGCTATGAAGACAGAGCTAGAGATAGTGGAGCCAATTAGTGGCAGCAGTAATGAGTGTCAACAGTGACATCTGTGTGACCCCCAAGAAGCCAGTGCAGGGAATGCCAATGGCAATCAGGAAGTGGAGGGGGTTCTGGGATATTCCCTGACCTGCTGAGGTCAGGCACCTGGGGCGCGTGCAAGAGGCTGGGGAGCTGGACAAGGCAGAGATGGCCAGAGAAGGCTTCAGTCTCCAGAGATGCTTCTTTGAAGGCTGCTCTGTGCATCTACACACTGCAGCCTGGTCCACGGATGCATCCAAACCAAGCCCAGCCTTCCTGCTGCTCTGCCATTGGCAGCAGAACAACATGCCAGATCTGGACGCTATGAAAACCCCTCAGGAGATCTAGCTTCTACCCCTACCTTCCTGAGTCAGAGACACAGGATCAAGAAAAACTCCTTCCACTGGGAATAGTGGCTCATGCCTATAATCCCAGTACTCAGGAAGAGGCTGAGGCAGGAGGATTGCCATGAGTTTGAGGCAGGCCTGGGCTGCAGTGTTAGGCCCTGTCTAAAAAAAAATATAAAATATATGTAATTAAAATGAATTGTTTGATAATTAAATATTAAAATAAAATATTATTTATTAAAATTCTATGTGTTAAAATATTGTATCTAATAAGGTAAAATAAACCAGCTGAGTCTGGTGGTATAAGACATTTAATCCAAGCTACTTGAAAGACTAAGGCAGGAAGATCATCAAATCAAGGCAGCCTGGATTACAGAGTGAGTTCAAGGGCATCCTGGATGACTTATCCAGATCCTGCCTCAAAATAAGTAAAGAGATATTATTGGCCCATGGAATTTTTTCCTTCAGAGCCCCCACCTCTTTGCCCATTGGATGTGGTTCATCGATAGAGTACTTGCCTAGCCTGACTGAGGCCCTAGGTTGAATATCCTATGGGCAAAGGACTTCATATTTCATTGTTTCTTTTATAGCTAGTTAGGAGGGAGGGAGGGAGGGGGGAGGAG
>PVHP010032319.1:0-20347 GCA_004024765.1 Zapus hudsonius | reverse complement strand
ATCTGTACTAGTTTGCTAGAACTGATTTAATAGAACACTGCACCAGCCCAGGGAGGCTTAAATAACAGACATTTCTTGTAGTTCCAGAGGCTGGAAGTCAAATATCAAGCTAAGTATCAGCTGACTGCTTCAGGGCTGAAAGGAAAGATCGGATCCAGGTCGCTCCTTGACTTATCCATGGTCATCTCCCCTGCACCGCCATGTCGTCTTTTCTCTATATTTATGTCTCATTAAATGTGTTTTTCAGGATACAACGAGAGAGCTGTGGCCCATCTAACCCTACCAACCCACTGTAGGCCGATGACCCAGATCCTGGCAAGAGAGGAGCCACATTAAAGCAGCCTTATTACTCACCCACCACGACTCAGGGAACTGAGCGGAAGAGGGGGCGGAAAGATTGTGAGAGCCTTGGTGGGGGAGACGGTCCAGAGGCATAGCACCCATCAGTAACAACTCACTTGGGCCAGGAAGACCAGGATGAATACTAAGATATACAGGATCCCTTGCCACAAGGACTAACACAGACAGCCCACGAAGGAGGATATACAACTGATCAGGGATGGGGAGTGGGGGAATTGGGGAAGTCGGGATAACAACGCATGGTTTGCCCAGTAAATAATGTAACTCATTATGGACAATAAATATTAAATAAAAAAATTCCCCTTTTTGTAAGTTGTGTTGAATACAAGCCCCCAACCCCACCACATGATCTCATTCTAACTTAATTACCACTGTGTAGCAGTTAACTTCTGGTTGCTAGTAAAAAACACCCCACCAAAAGAAGCTTATGAGAGGAAAGTGCTTATTTCCACTATTGTTTCAAGGGGAAGCTTCATCATGGTGGAGAAACATGGCAAAGCTTAGAGCTGGGCTGTCATGATTCTGAGCCTCAGGAAGGAAGTAGTCAGAGTGAGCTAACTAGTGAACACTCAATAGACCTGAAATAATAAACCCCAAGGTCTTCCCCCAGTGGCACACCTCCTCCAAGCAAGTCTCCACTTCCTGAAGGCTATACCAGCTGGGGACTGATTATGGGACTTAATTACAAACACATGAGGCTGGGGGGGGATGTTTTATATTAAAACTGCCACAGTCTGTAAATACCCATCTACAGAAAAAGTCACCTCTTAACATTCTAGACTGTTGAATTTCAACATAGGAACTGAATAAAGTGGAAGAACAATTCAACACATGATATAATCCTTATTTCAAATAATTTTGTTAATAATTTTGAAGTTTTTATCCAACTCCTTCTAGACTTTGTATTGTCAAATAATGTTGTTGTCTTCATTATGTAATTTCATTTCAGAAGTCTAAGACCCTTGCCAATTGGCCATCTTCATATAAACTTCAAAACACAGCAAGATGCTGAAAGAGAATGAATTACTAATTCCACTTCTTTGAAGCATCCACCAATCCCTCAAGTCACCATGACCATCTGACCTACAGAACATTTGAGTAGATCTCCAACTCCACATTCACACAAGCTCTATTATATTCCTCCAGGGCTGGTGGCTTGTCTTGCTCTGGAGACCTCTGATCCCAATCTCACTTTCTGTAAAGAATCTAGACATCTTCAAATGCTTCATGCTCCAGGCATTACTAAGGACAGAGAATGGAATACCACTGCTTCCTGAAGAGCTGCAGAGGTAAAATCCCCTTTCTGTAGAGCACCTTTGACCAAGGGTGGTCTGGTTCAGGTGGACTAAATGGGCCGGGCCGTCAAAAGAGCGCAGTGTAGTAACCAAATGACATGATTAGACAGCATTAAGGGAAAATGGCCCTGCCAAGAAGAGCAAGACAACCCCTGCAGGGGTGCATTCATGTTCTCAGAGCTGGTCCTGCAGCCCAAATACAAAACAACAATAAAATCCAAGTAATGGAGAATGCATTTGACATTTTTTTGGTCAAAGTCTATTCTTCACTTGCACAGAATAATAACCTTCCACACTGATGGGTCAAAAGGAAAACAGCCTGGGTGAGTGTGACTGCTGTATCTAATTAAGTTAATAGCAAAGCAGAAGTTTGGCACCTTTCTTCTCTGTGAGCCAATGGAGCTTACCTCATATCCATCCCCATCTCACTAACCAAACACACCATGCTACTCTGCATTTTACACTTGTTTCTCTTCGTTTTCTGTTCTTTTCATTTTTTGAGGAAGGGTTTCACTCTAGGCTGGGCTGACCTGACTCACTATGTAACCCAGGCTGGCCTGGAACTCATGGACTCTTCTACCTCAGTGTCCCAAGTGCTGGGATTAAAGTCATGGGTCACCACACCCAGCTTCATTTTTACATTTGAAATGCTAAGGCTAAGTTCATGTCTCTGCTTTATAAAATTTACTGACCGACTCAAGCCATTCTTGAATCCTGGAGTTTATAGTACATATTTCTATAACTAGGCAATCTTAATACATTATGCTTTTTAAATGTCAGCCTACCTTACTAGAGTGTGAGTTCATTAATATCAAGGAATACACATATACACACAATGGAGTTTTATTCAGCCATAAAAATCATATAATTTTCAGAAAAATGAATACAACTGTAGATCATCATATGAAAAGAAATAAGTCAGACTCAGAAACATAAATTGCATGTTATCTCTCAGATGTGGAATCTAGATTTATACACTATATATATGTATATATATATATTGGAGTGAAAGATGCCAAATAATCTACCTATCTCAATATATATATATATATGAATATTTATCATATATATATATATATCATCATATATATGATGAATATATATATTCATCAGAGAAGAAGAGAGGCTTTTTGGAAAGAGGAAGAGAGGAGGACCTGGGGTAGAGGCAAGAAAGGGAGTGGGGCATGAATATGGCGAAGTACATAAACTATATGTATAAAAACAAAATGAAACCTATCATTTCATACAATGAATATGACTTAATAAAGACCCTTCAGGGACCATATCTAACCTTAGTAGTCCCTGTGCCAACATAGATCTTAATATTAAATATAAGGACGCAAGAAGAGTTTTCATGGGCCCCTCACAAGGAACCTGGAAATTTCTGATCATATTCCCATTTCAAAGATGAAGAAAGTGTTCTTAGAGGTCATAAGTGACATATTTGCCCAAGGCCACAGAGATTTAGCACATGCCCATGACTTCAGATGCCAGAGTTAGCGGGTGCTTTTACATCCTTATGTAGCAAACCCAAGCCCTCTACTGAGAGAAGGAAAGGAAAACTCTAAGGGACACAGGAGCAAAGGCCTGGGTCTTTGAAGGAGAGGGTGAGATTCTGGGGTAGTTTCTTATTCTGAAGGAGGACCTAGAAAGATAGACAGGCATACTGTACAATGAGTTAATGAATAAATGAAAAAACGGTTTCCAGAATTTAATGTTGGCCTCAGGGGTGGTGCCTCAGTTGTCTAAAGGAGTCCTTAAAGGTTTTAATACTGGTTCTGAGAGAAATCTTCTGTGGGGTAAATGAGTTCTCATTGAAATGAAGACCCCTGCCTAGTCCAGCTTATGGTTGAGTCTCCTCATGAAACTGCAGAATGGACAGGCAAGAGCCCCAGTGGACCCCTGCACACTGCTAAGCAGCACTCATAGGTTCTGGACCATTGAGTAATCCCAAGGAGCAAGGCTTTGAAGACAGATGGGCCTGGGATTGAATTCTTGTTCCTCTCTAATTGCCTCTATGGTGTCTAGTAAGTACCTATAAACTCTCTTTGGTTAAATGATATCTTTAATTTTTAGTATGTAGAATGTACATTCTCAGTTGACCAATCCTTAGAAGTCAAAAATGACTTTATTATTACAATAGCAAAATAATGACAATGGAAGTGGTTAAAATTTAAATGAATGATAATGACAATTAGTCAGGAGGAAACCCTAATTATATGCAACACATATTTCTATTATACTGTCAACACAGATGATTTAAGTTCAGCCCAAACCTTCTTTTTAAACTGTCATTGATTTGAAATTTATTGGTTGTAGTTTTGTTTATTTTCAATGTGTAATTGGTTTTTTGTTTTATGATTACAAAATACATGTATATAGCTTTATAATTTTACATATTAAGAAATTTTAAAATAGAAAAACTATTTTGTAATTCTGGAAGTCTGTGAGAATATATTTCCTTTAAAGGAAATCTGAACATAACGATTACTCAATTCAAATATTAGACAAAAGCCTGAAATCCTCTGATGTGGAGACTAATGACCACAGATACTAACAGGGGAAAAGGGAACCATGAAGTGACCTCAAATTCTTACATGACTTTTCAGTGTGCTCATTCTGGACGAGCAAGAAAAGGGAACCATCTCACACTTCGTATGGCTGTGTCTCATCACTCCAAAGCCAGCAAGTAGGGAAAGACCAGCAGCGCCATTATGCAAATGAGGATTGTCTTGTCCTCCATGGAGAATTCATTACAAAATTGCCCTTAATATTTTTCAACTGCAAAGTCTACACCTTTGAGTAGATTAGATCAGTGGTTTATTGCAGGAAAACAGCCAAAGCCTGTTTCTAAGTACGGACAGCAGCTCCTGTTTTCTCCTAGCCTGAACAATAACAGCCTGCAGGGATAGAGAACATTTATTCCTGGGACCACATCCTCTTCCCCAGCATCAATGAGCACCATTCCTTCCTTTCATTTAAATTTGCTACTTTGGCAAGTTGTTGGCAGCACGTGGCTAGCCCTAGCACTCAGGAACCTATAAGACAAGGCATCTCAAGTCTGATGCAAGCCTGGGATACACAGCAAACTTGGATGACACAGAAAGACCCTATCTCAGCAATTGTTCCTGTAATTATTATGTTCTTGCAGAAGAAGCAGAAGTGCAGGGCAAGGGGCTACTCCCTTCTGTAGCCTGTGGATAAGTTAAAGCTTGGTAAAGGCCTGTGAAAACAGGCTTCTGACTAATGGAGTTAGCAGGTCAGCAGGTGGTTAGAGGCCAAGGGAATGAGGCGCTTGGAAGGACACATTACCATGAACTATCCCCTGGACATCCTGTAGGTGGCGCAATATCATGCATGTTTTTCCCCTTCCTTTAGTTGGGCCATCAATGAAGTTTCTCCAAAAATTCAAAATTCTGGGCCAGCAGAGAGAATCTAATTCCAAACTGCAAATACACAAAATAGCCACTGATGCTTGGTGGGAGAGCTTGACCCAATAACCATCAAAATGACTCATTATAAAAATTCATCTCCTCAGTGCTGGAGTGATGGCTCAATGGTTAAGGTGCTTGCTTGCAGTGCTCAACAACCTGGGTTTGATTCCCCAGGACCCATGTAAAGCCAGATGCACAAGGTAGCACATGCATCTGGATGGAGTTCATTTGCAGTGGCTAAAGGCCCTGGCATGCCCATTCTCTCTGTCTTCTCTCTATCTCTCTGCTTGCAAATAATTAATTTTTTAATTATAAAAGAATTCATCTCCTCAACATTTTGAACTGGAAGTTCAAAGTGAGAAGCCGTTTGTGGTAGAGTAGCTGGAAATAAAGTTACAAAACAAGAATGATGTTTGATTTGTAAAGCAGCCTCAGAGTACTAGGAAATGCTCTCAATGGTATGGCTCTTATCTCACTTTTATCAAATACACTATTCCCATTTTCATGACCAGGAAGCTGACCCTAAGAAAAGCTACAGTTCCTTATAATGAAGTGACCTCATCCTAAGACTCCAACCAAATTTCTATGCTGTAGCCAGGGTTGGAGTATATACGCCTATAATCCCAGCACTTTGGAGGAAGAGGTAGGAGGATTGCTGTGAGTTTGAGGCCAGTCTTGGACTAAAGAATACATTCTAGGTCATTCTGAAATAGAGTGTTTCAAAACAAACAACTTCCACACTTCTGTGCTATGAGCAAATAAGGGGAAGAGGTATTAAATCCTGATAGAGAAGGTTCTAGAGGAAGAAGCCATGATTCTCAGCATATGGACAAGTGAAACATCAGCCTGAATAGTCATCCAGATGCTGAGTAATGCCTCACACTTCCAGACACATCCCAGTTCCTGGGGTGGCTCACTCTGCCCCCATGGTTTGTAACATACATCCTGCTTATGCAACTCTTCCTGCATCCTTGGAAAGCCCAATTGTTTATTTCCACATGTATGCTGGCAACTCTCTTTCGTGCCTCTCAAACAACCCCTGAGCTAAACTCCAGATGATTACCCAGCAGTGGCTTTCAAACTTTGGTACACATCAGGACCACCCAGTTTTACTAAAACAGATCTCTGCGGGATGGAGAGATGGCTCAGCAGGTAAAGGCACTTGCTTGCAAAGCCTGCTCAATGTCCTGAGTTCAATTCCTCAGAACCCCACGTAAAGCTAGACATAAAAAGTGGTGCATGCATCTAGAGTTTGCAGTGACAGGAGGCTATGCCATGTCCAAGCTCTCGTTCTGTCCTTCTGACTCTCTCAAATAAATAAAAATATTTTTTGAATAACCAGATCATCCCCAGCCCCAGAGCTCCAGGTCTGAACATGGGTATCCCAGACTTTGCTTGCAATGCTAGTTCTGCAGGTCCATGGATCAAAGTTTGTGGACAGTTCACCCAGAGCCTCACTACACCACCCATCCACGGAGAACTTTGGATAAAGCAACCTCACCTGGGAGCTTGATAGAATTGCCAGGTATCAGCAACCATGCAGAACTGCATCAAAATCCACACATTAACAAGACCCCCAGCGCTTTGTGGACTCATTATAATTACAGAAGCACTTCTATAAATTTCAGGAACATTCGAAAAGACCAGTGCCTGGATCACACACTGAAAGATGCTGACTTTGGGGCTTTGGGACCTGCCCCCTTCCTCTGAGATGCTAACTGAGTCAGATTGGAAGTTTGGCCAGGGCATGGGGTCTTTTCGATTTCTCTAGGCAATTTTAATGTGCAGCCATGGATCTTTGGCTGATTCACTGACATTTTAGTTTGCACCACACGAATTTATAAGACATATTTTTCTATAAGGAAAAAGAGTGGTCACTATAATATTTATTAAACTGACTGCAAGGAGAAAGAGTAGAAATAGCCTCATGTCTAAGATGTCCATTTTGATCAAATCGGACTTCACCTATACAGTGTTGAAGAACGAGACGAGATCAATCATGGAAAATCATTTCTAATCCCAGCAAATATTACCACAGTACTGATCTGCTGACCCAGCACAGAAGTCAGACAGAAAAATACACTCTTCCAAATGAATATCTGTTCTCAAAATGAATGCTTCACTTCTGCCTCTTGTCCTTCTAAAGCACATTGCCCCTTGCCTTGCTTTGAATTTCATTAGATGTGTTGCTTTAGACAAGTTATTCCAATTTCCTGCACTTCAAGTTTCTGAACTGAAAATCAGGAAGAATCTCTAGCTTGTAGTGTGTGAAGATGAAGCGGGATTCTACACGAAGTGCCAAATGCATGACCAGCCGTCTAGCGAGAGCACAATCAATGGTCCACTTGGGAGAACTCCTCAATTAGGTAGCTTAACTATTAGGTAACTAATGATCTGTAATGGCCTTCTCAGCTCAGACTAATCTCACTTTAGTAAAGAGAGCACATCCACAGGAAGACACAGAGGTACTTCAGCTTGCAAGACGGGGGGCAAGGCTGGACCCACACTAAACGAGGCCCATCAGCAAAGTGTTTGAAAGACAGGTACTGGAATTGTTCCTCAGAATGGATTCCTGCGGCTTCAAGGAGGCAGCTCTGAGAATCTTGCTGTCATCAGAGAGCTCAGGACAGGAACCCACTCAGAAAGGGGACAGCCCACCATTTCAGTGATGATTCATGAGTTCAGAAAATAGGTTGTGAAGAGGTGAGTACTTCCACAAGTCTGAGAGATCACTAGACCTAGGAAATCAAAAAGCTCAGGGATTGGGATGAAAAGGGAAAGAACTCAAGTTGTTTCTCCTCTTATTTAAAAAGAGATCTCTTCTAATAGAAGTGCTTTGTAAATTCTCACAGGCGTTTTCCAACTTGGAGTCAATATCCTCTGTATACTGATGAGATGCTGCAGGAAAATAATTAGCTGTCTGCAACTAGTTAATTAAGAGATACTGCAGTGCTTTGGCCTCAAGCCTTAAGTAAGTCTAGCTGATAAAATGGAAATTGGCAAATAAAAGGATTGACAGGACACAAGGGGAAAATGTGTCATTCACTTAGGAATTTGTTTTTCTAGTGGGTAGATGAGCTCTACAGAGTCTAATAGTGGGCTTTTCATGTGGCCAATTACAGTCAGGAAAATGAGATTTTAACGTGTTGGAAAATTCTGTTTTCTCTTTTTCCGTCATCTAAGAATTCAAGTTACTGAAGTCAAGGAGGGTGTACAGGCTGACAGACCTTCTTAGGTGAGTCATTTGGCAGGGTTACACTAGAGACCTTGTATGGGGTTTTAAAAGATGACTTTTCCTCCAACCAATCATAACCACTGCCCTTGCTCTAGCATGCACCTTGGTGAGTGAGGCCTAGAGTAATTCCAGTTCTTCTCCTCCTTTGGGAATGAACAGTCAGCCAGCACAACCTAGGTAGGAGACTCATATTTCACCCAGCCCAGGCCACCTTCCCAAGTCAAAGGACCTTGGAGAATAAGGCCTCTGGGCTGGACCCTTTGAGATGGGCTGTCTGGGCTAGAGGTGTAGCTCAGTGGTAGAGATGTTGCCTAGCATGGGAATGAAGACCTGTATTCAATCCCTAGCATTGTTAAAAGGAGAGAGAGAGAGAGAGAGAGAGAGAGAGAGAGAGAGAGAGAGACTATTTCACAGGAAAGGGATTTGACTATCTCACTCTACTGTGAGAAAGAAATATTCCCAAAGTAAGGCCTTCTCTGCTGCTCACCTGCATTATAGAAGTTCAATGGTTATCTTAAGTATTAGCAAATGTCTCCTTAAATCCAGATATTCCCCAACAAGAGATAGCTGCTTTTCTCCAAAAATTGCTACGGGTGTACCCATGCCCACCCAGCAACCATGAGCTTTAACACCTAGGCGGGGGGGGGGGGGCATGTACTCTCACCCTATTCCATGCCAATTGAAGGTTATGTGAGGTAGGTGATAGAGCATCATATAGAAAGAGGGCCACAGTAGGGAAGAAAGTTGAGAGATGAGATTGCCCTTTGGTCAAAGCATTGGATCACCTAAATGGTGATCCTCTGACTAAAATAGTCCCCGTTCTTCCTTGTGCTGAACTAACTGCCTCTGTAAGGATCATTTGGGATATGTGTGAAAAGCATATCAGAGCATGGCTTAATCTAAGTTCCAAGGAGCAAATACAGAAATCTACATTTTTAATAAGGTCTCTGGGCAAGTTTTGTGTATTCTAAAGTTTGAGAATGATTAATCCCCTATATAGAAGTTATGTATTCATCTAGTTTATCAATTTATGACTTCTTTTTTATCTCTAGTGCAGAGTCCCAATGCCATTTATACAACAGGTATTCCACAAAACCCAGAATAATGGAGTTCTACTTGGCTGCAAAGCACAGAATTGCAATCTAACTTCCATTGGCAATGACATATTTAAGCTTTTCTTAAGCACTCTGTGGGGTCAAGTACCCAGGTCTTGTGCTGCCCTAAATCCAACCATAACTCAACTGTATGTCTTCATTTAAAAAGTATTTATTTATTTTCAAGCAGATAGAGATAGAAGAGAGACAGATAGAGGGAGTGGATATGCCAGGGCTTCCAGCCACTGCAAATGAACTCCAGATGCATGTGCTACTTTGTGCATATGGCTTTATGTGGGTACTGGGGATCAATCCCAGATTGTTTAAGCTTTGCAGGTAAGCATCTTGACCACTGAGCTACTTCTCCAGCCCCAGTTTTATGTCTTCCTAAAATATGTGTTATACCCTCCACTGTGATTTCAACTCTTGAAACAATAGTAAAAAGGTTCTCTTAACTGAAAGGAAGATTGAAGGGGTAGTTGGAGTAGAGAAGAAACAGATGGATAGATCAAAATGTCTCATGAGACAGGGAAACCCACTTCATGGCCACATTCAGAGCCCTCTTCCTCTACACATATATGTCTTGATGGAGTTAGAATCCTAAGAGTTTTGGTTCAATCCAGAGGGAAAATTTGTTTTTAACTGGTATATCTTTTTTAATAGCTGCTATTAATACAGATTAGGAGCAAGATAACTTTCTTTTATGGTTATCAGTTTAGAGACACAGGCACAGGACAACACGGCTGCCGCCCTTCCTCAATGATACTAGAAGAGAATTCCAGTCTCACTCAAGCTGCTCCTCAACTGTTTCTAGCTTTTTCTCCCCAATGGAGAGCCCTTTCAGAGTCTGTGCTCTCCCCAGCCCATCAGCCAATCAAAGTCCTTCATATACATTTGAACTTGGCAATGAGGTTCTTCCCAATTGGATGCCTAATTTATAAAAAGGACCTGGTTCAAATCTCATCATGAATTTCCGTGTGTGTGTGTGTGTGTGTGTGTGTGTGTGTGTGTGTGTGTGTGTGTGTGTGTGTGTAGGGGTTTCTCTCAGCTTGGGAACTTTCTGAGTTTTGTTTCATATATATGCTATATGTAGGTGACATCTGATGGGGACATTGCTCTAATGCATCTATGAAAAAAATTGCAAAAGTTTTACATGTAGTTTTGTACATTTTATAAGGAATCCCACAGTCTCATGAATCCAGTAAACCTTGAAATGTAAATTGATGGGATGGTGAAAGTATAAAAACATTGGCTGGAGGGGGACAGGAAGTCAATCATGGCACCCCAAGTGCTGAGGAACATACACTAAAGCAGCTGGGAAGCCCTGGCTGGGGTCTACTGCAGTGAGCTGTCCTACCAGCTGCAGTTCCCCTGAGGAATATCAGATTTCAGTCTGTGTCTGCATTTCTGTCTGTGTCTGTATTTCTGTGACTGTATTTCTGTCTGTGTCTGTACTTCTGTCTGTGTCTGCATTTCTGTCTGTATCTGAACTTCTGTCTGTGTCTGTGTTTCTGTCTGTGTCTGTACTTCCGTCTGTGTCTGTATTTCTGACTGTGTCTGTACTTCCGTCTGTGTCTGTATTTCTGTGGTAGATGCTAGAGCACAATCTCCCATGGCTGCTAGTCACTGTCCTCTGCCTCCAGGCCAGAAAGAGTTTTCTGCTGCTGACTCTTTGTCCTTTTAATTCTGAGTTTATTTTAAATTAAAATAGTAATATGTTTACTCGCAAAATTCAAGCAGTATAAAATTGTAGGTTACCCCATCTAACCTTTTCCATTCCACCTTCTTGCCCTCAAAATAACCATTGACTGCTGTGCATCATTCCAAGTCTTCCTTTCGCTATATACAGGTAAACACACAGTCATATTATTTTTTATTCTTGTTAATTAGATATTTGTACTTCATATATTTTGGAGTTCATATAGTCTTCACAGACTCCTTGGTAAGAAAAACCCCATCATTTAACTCTTTCTGGATGTAAACATATTCATTTGCTTCAGGCTTTTTAAAAAGAAGTATTAGATTATATGTCACTATAAAACATCCCAGAAAAATTGTGTGGCTAATTCTATACGTAATATGGAAAGGCAGCTGG
This sequence comes from Zapus hudsonius, assembly GCA_004024765.1. Lineage (NCBI taxonomy): Eukaryota > Metazoa > Chordata > Mammalia > Rodentia > Dipodidae > Zapus > Zapus hudsonius. The sequence continues at coordinate 8,834 of PVHP010032319.1, read as the reverse complement.
GGAGATGGTGCAGTCAGTAAAGTGCTTGCTATGCAAAGCATAAGGACCTGAGTTAAAGTTCCCAACACCCACAAGGCAGTGTTTGCCTATAATCCCACAATTTGGGAGGTGGAGACAGGCATGTCCCAAGGGTAAAGTGGCTGGCTAGACTTGCTGAGTTGGTGAACTCTGGGTTCAATGAGACACAGTGTCTCAATAAATAAGGTGAAGAGCAACTGAGGAAGCAACCAATGTTGCAATGTTGCTGGCCTCCATGTGCAACCCCCCCCCACATACACAACAAATGTAACCCCCTGAAAAAGAAAGAAAGATGACAGAGATAAATTTGGGGTAAACTGGGTACGTTTGAATGATTTCCTGCTGACAGCAAATCAGAATTCTATTTTCTCTATACTCTTGCAGACACTGTGGAAAAAAATCTATAATTTTCTCTTATCTGATGGCATAAAAATAGCGTCTAAGGATTCATTTGACTTGCTTTTATCTGATTGCTACAGGATTGAACAACTTCTACACTTTATCACAGTGTTGCTTTTCAAGGCTTTTAGGCTTCTGGGAGCCATTGGAAGATCACTATTGATGCTGATAGGCAATGGAAGGCCATGGTGCTCCCCTGGGTTTCAGGAGCTGAACTAATGGGGAGATGGAGTAGAACCACTCTTCAGACCCCCTTATAGGACCTTTTTCTCACCCACAGGCTTCCTTTCCCTTCCCTGACCACTGTCCAGAAATGAGTCAGTCCTCCCACCGTGAGATACTAGACTTGGTAAAGATCTTTGATGCAGTGTATCTAACTGTCATTTTGTTCTGTGACTATTGAAAAATCCCTCAACCTCCTCCCCCAAAATGGCATAAAGCAAACAACATGGATTTGAGAATCAGTCAAATCTAAATCCACTATCTATTAAATTCATGATTTCAATCAAATCACTGAAGATTTCTGATAAGAGATTGCGATAAGGATTGAATGGAGTGTATGTAGTAATTGGTGCTCTGTTTCATAATTCATTTCCTTTGCTTTTCTCCCTCTGTCAGGGCCCTTGGAATGCCTAGGGTCTCTCCTACCCACAGAGCAGCTGGCATATCCTGACCTGATGTTGGAATCGTGAACAAGGACCTGCTTCTTGGTGTCTGAACAGTCTACTCATTGTCCTGAAGGTTGAATTCTGTCCTGTTTCTTTTTTTATCTGTTTGCAGAGATCTTCTGCAAGGTTTCAACTCTTCATGGTGGTCTCATCATCTTCTCCCTTTAATTTAAAAGCCTCGTCCTCTTCCTCCGGATTTGAGAGCCTGCCTGCCACTGCCATATATAAGCCCCTACGAAGCTTGCATTTCAACTTGACGTTCTCCCATGCAATACCACCCCGACCATAAATCCATCTCCACTTATATTTGTTTCCCCACACATAATTCTGCTCTGCTCTTTTTTCGTCTTTGCTGCATCAATGAGACACCACAGCGCAGAGTTAACTGACTCCCAGGATCTAGGTTCTGGTTAAAGGCTCTGGGCAAAAGGAGGTGAACCTGTCCCAATACAAAGGCATGTCTCTGTCTCCTTTCATGCCTACTAGTCATGTGTGGTACAAGCAGCTACCACCTTCTCTTCTGTAACAATTTATCAATGTAGAGAGATAAATCTCTGACCGAGCCAACTGAGAATACAATATCCCCTTTTGTGAACAAGAGGCAGGAGTGGAAAACAAAGTTTCCACAAATGCCCCACAAGCCTGAGATCAAGTTTACACCTGACAAAACACTAAGTGAAGCTTTCCCATTTTTACCATTGCAGCAGGTCTTGCATGGTCAGTTGTAGCTAAGTGCTTCTGGAAACACAGGCCCATAGGATTGCCAGAACAGCAGAGCATGACGACAAGGTTCTGCTTGCATTAACAGATTTCCTACTAGGAGTTGCTGCTACTTGATTTCATTGCTAAGACCATCCATATCTTTTAGAATCATAATAAGGAATGTAAATCTTAGTATATTTTACAGAGTGACTCTCTGCATTAGTTAGGGCATTAGTTCCACTGCTCAACCAAGCCTAAATCTCAGAGGCTGAGAAGAAGATCAAAGGTATTTGTCTGGCTGAAGTTTCTCTGGGCAGGTTCAGGGAAGCATCTCTCCATGAGATCTCCCGAGACCAGGTCTCTGGCTTGCTCTGCCATTCCTTAGCATTTATTCTGTCATCTAGTCAAAACCACCCTACATTCTTGCCACATTTCTGTGTCAGCCTATGGGAAAGAGAAAAGAGGACATGGAAGTGAACATCATCTGGAAGCCGTCAATAACATGTTTGCTTACAGGTGATTAGCCAAGGACTTGGTTGTATGGCCACACTTTAGTAAAGGAGAAACTGGGGTACGTAATTTCTCATTGAACAATTACGTGCCCACTCAGAACTCCAGTGATTACTTTGCTAAACTTTATCAAACACATATATATCTTTTAACCTACATTTTATTTTTATTATTAGTGTATATGCATTGTACCAAACAATGAATTTAACTATGACATTTTCAAACAAGGGTATCATGTACCCTGCTCAGATTCAGCCTCCACACTGTCTGTTTTCTCTTCTCAAATAGTCCCTCTTTGACCTCCATGTCTTATATGTAAAACTGTAAAGCTAGATTCCACATATGAAACGTGCAATCCTTGTCTTTCCAAGTCTGGCTTATTCTGCTTCACAACAATGATCTTGGGTTCTACTCTCCCCATTTTCCTGCAAATCACATAATTTTATTCTTCATATGGCTAAACAAAAGTCCATTGTGTATATAGACCATATATTCTTTATCCATTCATTTGGTGGCGACCCTCTGTACTGTTTCCATAACTTGACTACTGTTAATTGTGCTGCAATGAAACAGAACTCTGCAGGTGTCTGCCATATACCAACCTGGATTCTTTCAGCTGCAAACACCAGGGTGGTAATTCAATTTTGAGTTTTTTGAAGAATCTCCATAGGGACTTCCATAGTGACAACATGAATTTAAATTCCCACCAACAGTGAATAAGGGTTCATCTCTTCCACACATCCTTACCAGCATTTACTGTTTGTTTTCTTGATGGCAGCCATTCTAAGCCATTCTCAATGGAGGTGGGATTCATATTCATAAGGACATTGAATTTTCTCACATACTGGTAGAGTGTGCTCAGCTTACATTTTATTTACTACCTTAACATTAATAAACAACATTATTGATAACCATGTATGGACTCTGCATTGTAAAGTATTTCCCCACTGTTAAACATGTAGGTTGCATCTAATGGATAATTCTATAAATGACACTGCAGTTAGCAGGTACTAGATTAATTTTTGCTTCTCTGGTTATTTCCTTGGGGCTTATTCCTACAGGTAAGTTTGTTTCATTGAAAATTTGTATCACTAAATCATTTTCTTAGCAGGAAATGAGAGGGTCAAATTTATATCACTATCATTAATAACAATGTGGTCTCTTTTTATTTTTATTTTTTTATTGTCCATAATGAGTTACAATATTTAGTGGGCAAACAATGAGTTGTCATCCCCAATTCCCCGCTGCCCTCCCTTCCCCACTCCGCTGGATAACCTCCTCCATGGGTCGTCTGGATCAGTCCTTGTGACAAGAGACCATGGATAGCCTAGTATTCAGCCAGGTTCTCCTGGCCATGCCTCTGGATAATCTTCCCCACCATGGCTCTCACAATCTTTCTGCCCCCTCTTCCGCTCAGTTTCCTGAGTCGTGGTGGATGAGTATTAAGGCTGCTTTAAGGTTGTGAGCTTACGGGTCTTTGTGTCGAAAATTGTTGGTTTCTGTCTCACTGGCTTATCCTGTGTTGATTGAATGGCTGTGGCTGTGGGTCCCTTGTTCATCCCGATATTCTCTGTGGGGTTCCTTATGGATCCTCCATGGTATGACTGTGGTGGCTCCTCTTTTGCCAGAATCTCAGCTATAGGCCTACAGTCGGTTGGTAGGGTTAGATGGGCCCCAGCTCTCTCACTGCATCCTGAAAAATACAGGATGTGGCCTCTTTTTAAAAATCATGAAAATTAGCCCAATTGAAACTGATATATAAGCATAATTTAAATCTTCATCATTTGATTATTAGTGTATTTGTTTCATTAATTGTCAATTCAACATGTTTCAATATTTACTACCTGCTTTTATTGCTGCTCATAAAAATTTCTATGGGTCCCTTTATTTCCTTGGGTCTTCTCATCTGTGACACAGGATGGTGACAGATCTGCACAATAGAGTAGGTTGAGGGTTACGGAAGACAATGGGTGATGGCTGCTCTGTTTATTCCACCCATTTCCTGTGGTTTCTTCCCAAGGAACCCCACAGACTTCCACACTGTGTGTGTGTTTGGCTACAAACAAGTCATAGCTACCCCAACCATCTTTATAATGCTGATGATTATAAAAAAAACTATATTTTTCAAGCTGGAGAAATAGCTCAGTGGTTAAAAGCACTTGCATGCAAAGCCTGATGGACCAGGTTTGATTCCCCAGTACTCATGTAAAGCCAGATGCACAAAGTGGCACATGTATCTGATGTTATTTCTCAGTGGCAGGAGGCCCGGATGCACCCATACTACCTCTCTTTCTGTCTCTCTCTTAAATAAAGATAGTTTAAATTATATTTTTCAATGTTATTGCTTATTTTTGTCTCTCCCTGTCCACCAAACCAGGCTCTAATCTATCTTGCATCCTTACTGATGTTTGTCTGTCATCAAAACAGTATGTGGTCCACCGTAGATGCTCAATTGATACAGTCTGGATAAGTAAATGGCCCTTCTTTTCATCACCATCAGAATCTGTTCACTCTTTTATAACTTGAGCCCAATCAGCACATGTCTCTTCTTCCAAGGATAAGAAATGAAGGCGCATAGATCCCCCCACACCAGGGTGTACTCAAGCACCCATGCTGCTAGGAATCCTCCCTCAGCAGTGTGTACTCACTACCTCAGATAGGAAGGACCCTGTATCCTCCAACATCAAGGTATAGTCACACACCCACGCTTCCAGGCATCCTCCCATAAAGTGTAGACTCACTCACCCTGGCTCCCGTGCATCCTTCCACATGGGAGTATGTTCACATGCTCACTCACCCTCCCTCATGTGTCTACTCACCACATGTCCTCAATGATGACTCCTTAGCATACCACTGTACAGTGTCACATGCTGTTTCTAAGACATGTAATGGCTAATCCTAAGGAACGAGAAGAAAGAAAATAAGAGGACGAGCAGTGATCTGACTGTCTGGAGAATGTAGTCCTTATGCAGCAAGGAATTTCTAGCTGGAATCCCCAAGCTAGCAACTAGCAATGTTGGTAACAGAGAGTTCTTTGATATCTTCTGCCAGATGATGTGTAATTTTCCAAGCAACAGGGTGGGGTTAGCAGAACCCATGACTGTGCTTCTCAGTCCAACACTGCTGATCTTGCAGAACCTAATAATCCTCCCTCTCTCCAGCATATAATCTTCCTGCATCTGGTTTATCAGAAGTGCTGCAATTAAAAACAAATACTAGTACATTTTGAAAGGAAATTTCCTGGCCTCTCAAGATAGGACAAATGTGGTACTTCTAATTTTACTCTCTCTGTGTGTGTGTGTGTGTGTGTGTGTGTGTGTGTGTGTGTGTGTAAAAGAGAGAGAAAGAGAGAAAAATGTGTGCTGGGGATACATCCACAGCTTTGTTTATTTTAGGCATAGTATTCCACCACTGAGCTATATCCCCAGCCTAGTATTTTTAAATTTAAATTTATCTTCTTTAGCACATAATAAGAATTGCATATTTTTCCTCAGATTATTATGAATAATTTCAAATATATTTTAATGTTTTTAAATTAATTTTTTTCTTTAATAACTACTGAGGTCTGTAATTGTAAGAGTAACCCTTTTTGAGACCTCATAATTAAGTAATTAAGTTTCAGAATTTCTTTGACAAATTAAAAAGCAGGAAGAGCATGTAAATTGTTTCTGGAGCTTACGCTGAATATTCCTTATTGAAAATCTTAACTCTCTGTAGTTCCCACAGGGGCACCTTAGCTCTCTGGATTCCTTGAATCTCTCTCTCTCTCTCTCTCTCTCTCTCTCTCTTTCTCTCTCTCTCTCTCTCTCTCCCTCTCTCTGTCCTTCCCTCCCTCTCTCTTTCTGTAATTAACTCCTTCAGAAATCAAATGGAAATCCACTTTAATAAATAAACCTACTTCAAAATTAGTTCCTGACCACCCTAAACCTCAGATCCCTCTATCTTTTTAAAAAATATTTTATTTATTCATTTTCAAGCAGAGAGAGAGAGAGAGAAAGAGAGAGAACACCAGGGCCACCACCTTGTGGGTCTGGCTTATGTGGGTACTGGGGAATTGAACCGGGGTCCTTCAGCACTGGAGTCAAGTGCCTTAACCGCTGAGCCATCTCTCCAGCCCTATCTTTTTTTTTTTGAATGATTTATTTGGGTTTTCAGACTTAAGGGCAAGCTTTATGATGGAAGGGAAAATAATGGGATGAGCAGAGGGTGGACATCACCTCCTGGCCAACACCAGATGTACAACTACAGCAGGGAGTGTACCAAAATCTGGCAAGGGGAATTTTTTTATTAACACTCAGAAGACCACCCCCAGTGATACACCTCCCACAAGGTTACAATTCCCAAATTGCCATCAACTAGGAATCAAGCATGGAGAACGCATGTTTATGGGGACACCTGGATCACACCACCACATTCATGTTTTACAAGATTGATATTGTTAAAGTACACTATTACAGTTAACTTTCTGTAAACCTTTTTTTCCTATTTTTTCCCATATTTATTGTCAAAAATTAGATACATTATATGAGCAAATCATGTGACTGTACCTCCATTTCCCTCCTCCCTGTCCCCAACCAGTGGCCCTCCTCAGTGGGCTTGCTGGACCAGTCCATGGGATAGGGGGTTATGGACTGTACAAGAGGTAGTTGTTTTTTTCCTTTGTGAGTTGTTGCTGAGGAGGGCAATGACTCTGGTTATTCTCCCCAACCATGGCTATTACAGTCTTTCTACCACCTCTTCCACTCAGATCCCTGAGTCCTGATGGGTGAGTTTTAGGTCTGCATTACTGTTGAGGTCTTAAGTATCTCTAAATTTCTGCTTTGGACTGTATTGAGTATCCTCAGTGTCTGTCTCCATATCCTTTCACAGGTTATCTGACTTGCTGTGGCGGTAGGTCTCTTGCTCATCTTGCCACCTCCTCAAAGGTTTTGTTTGGGCTCTATGTCAAAAGTTAGGGGTGGTTCATCTCCTGCCTGGGTAACAGGCAACATCTAGTGTAGCCTATCTAGATCTCTGGTTAGTGGGAGTTTCCACTTGGAACCCAGGTTCTTGGTCCTCATAAGGGTTTACTATGGATCCCAGCTCCAGTTAAATGTTACTTGTTACTGAGCAAATCTCTTAGCCAAGTAGCAAGTCATTGATTATCCACCTAGGTTTAGTGCCACTATTGCACAGATGAGCACTTCTTGGCTTACTGGTCTCTACCATATAGCAGCATCTTCAACATTCTCCTAACATCATTCACTGTTGTATACCAGTGACCTCTGTTTTCTTGGAATATCTTTGGTCAGTTTCCCCTGGCAGCTTGTTTAACACCTTCCAGCACTACACTTGTTACCATCTGGGGGTTGATAACCATTCTTGATCAAGCAGGGTCTCTTGGTGTTACTTGAAAAATAGTCTGTGGTATCTTCAGCAATAGGGTCTTACCTTTTTCCTTGTGTGGGTATTCAAGAGCTTTGACATAAGCCTGTCTTATTTTGGAGACTTCATGGGTCAACATTGATCAACAGCTCAGTGTGGGAAGTAACCAATGATTGGGGCAGGGAGTTACAGGCCAGAGCAATTTGTCTTGGGGTTAGGCTACCTCCTACCATATTCAGAGCCCCTCTTACCAGTTGATACCCAGTGCTTCCCTTTGTCAGTCTCTCAATTCACCTGTCAGGTTTTCTTTCTGCTCAGGCTTAGCCTGGTTAGGAACTGCATATGAGAGAATATGCAGCATTTATCTCTCTATTCTTGTGTGAGATTGCTAAGAATGATCAGCTCCAAGTCCATCCACTTTTCTTTAAATTTCATTATGTCATTTTTTTTCTTTAAGCTGAGTAGAATTCCATAGTGTATATGTACCACAACTTTGATATCCATTCATCCAGTGATGGGCATTTGGGTTGATTCCAATTCTTGGCTATTATGAATTGAGCCACTATAAACAGATCTATCTTTAACCAAGGATTTCTCCTTTTCTCCATGTTTCATTTCCAAAGCACTAGGAACACATGGAAGGGTGCATGTTGCTTTACAATCTCACTAGTTGCACTTTTACTGGCTTAGAGATTTCCTAGCAAGGGAATGAGCAGTTGGCCAGATGATCAGACCTCCTCACGTGTCCCATCATATGACTGCTGTTGATGTTCATTCATGAGCTTCTCATATGGCCAGCACCCAGCATGTCTGAAATGAAGGTTGTTTGGATGTGAGCTGTTTCTTTAGTCTCTTCCATGCCAGGCCTGTGATTAACATCTGGAGAATGACAGAGATAGCTGAGAAGATTTAGGCAGGAAAGGAAAGGCAGTCATGACCTTGCATGCTAACCAAAGCATCTTCAGTCAGGGACATGGTCAGTCCTGCTATAGTTTAAGTGATTATATCAATATTGCAAAATGTTCTTCACAAGCAGGTGGCCTAACACTTTATGCCAGGATATTCTTAGCTACACTGGGTTCTCATTCTTCTTATTTTTCAAGTATATTGATTACTATAATAGAGAAAATGTTAAGAATTTGCATGTCTGTGAAACCAGAAGTTACAAAACCT
>PVHP010032318.1:0-20485 GCA_004024765.1 Zapus hudsonius | reverse complement strand
TGACAGTAATATTATGTGATAGACAATATTTTGTAATACTATTCACACTACTTTATAATGGAAGTGAGTGAGCAAGGCTTAGAGAGAATTGGTACTTGTCCAGAGCTGTGCAATTAGAAGCCACAAATGACAGAATTCTATCACAGGTCTGTGTGCCTGATTCATTTTCTTTAGCACTTTTCATGTCAGTGGGAAGCTTCTCATATTCATGTCAAAAATTCAATCCTCCTGCTGGATCCAGAATGGTAACTAGCTCCCAGATGGTAGCCTGTGGAGTGCTGGACAGTGTTACATGAGCTGCCAGGGGAAAGTGGCCAGTGATATTTGGAGAAAGCAAAAGTCACTGATATACAACACTAACCAATATTAAGAGAATGCTAAGGACACTGCTATGTAGCAGAGACAGCAAGCCAATGAATGCTCATCTTGCAATAGTGGCGCTAAACCTAGGAAGGTATTCAATGGCTTGCTGATTATCAAAGAGATCCATCTAGTAGCAAGGAACCCTGAAAATGGGACCCATGACAAAATCCTATGGGGACCAAGAACCAGGACTCCAAGGGGAAACTCCTACTAATCAGAGATCTACAGAGAGGCTACACTGATTAGAATCTTGCCAAATTAACAATGTTGTCTCATTTAACCTATGCTGATCTCACTCTCTGATGGAGATTCTGTTTGTATTTTTCAGAAGGCAGCGAGAACCATGGACAAGCCAATTCCACCAACAAGACAAGGGATGATGGCTGACACCCAGGCAGGCGATGAACCACCTAGGTTCATTATCTAGGGCCCAAACAAAACCTTTGAGGAAATGGTGAGATGAGCAAGAAAGCTACCTCTGCAGCAAGTAAGACAACCTATGAAAGGGTAATGGAGAGAGACACTGAGGACACCCAACACAATCTAAAACAGAAATGCAGAGACTCTTAAGACCTCAACAGTAAAGCAGACTTAAAACTCACCCACCATAACTCAGGGAAATTTGTGGAAGAGGGGCTGAAAGATTGTAAGAACCATGGTGATGGAGAATATCCAGAGTCATTGACCCCTCAACAACAACACATAAAGAAAAACAATAGTTACTTCTTGTATAATTCATAATCCCCTAGCCCATGGACTGGTCCAGCAATCCCACTGAGGAGGGACCCCAGCAGGTAGGAGACTGGGAGGGGAGAAATGGGGGTGTCATCACAATACTTGCTCATACAATGTATCAAATTATTAACAATAAATAAATTTTTAAAAATTCAATCTTGCCAACCAAAACTTCCTGTGAGATTATGTCTACACCAGGTAGAAACAATGCTGCTTGCATTGTTCATCCTTGCTGACAAGAAGGACCATCTTTCCCAGGAGGTTAAAACTATTCCATCTGTGAGATAAAGGCTTGATTTCACTCTAAAACAGAGATAGAAGGAGAAATTTTCTTAATGGACATGACATGAATATCAGCCCACATAAAGCTTTACAAAGTCTGCAACCATACTCTCTCCTTACAAAAGCTCCAGGTATAGGATCCATAGTAATCAATTTCTTTTATAGGATTTTATGATAGATCTGGATAGAAGATATCCTAGATGTAAATTAGAGTGAAGCAGTTTGCATATCCTGTTTTAGTGTGCCTGTTCATGTATGTTTGGTGTGGACACAGAGACAAAGAAGAATGCTTAGTACTCTTTAGGATAAAAATTATTTAAAAAATCATTTTAAGAGATACCAAATTATACATGTCTTTGGGGGATAAATCTTTTATTTAGAGAACCCCAGTTTTCTTGAGTTCGCGTTTCTCCAGTAGCAGAGATGAAGAAATAAAAACTCAATCTGTTGAGAGGCACGTCAGGCTGGATACAAAGCACCTTTCATTATCATCAGAGGAGACTTCGATGGGACATTTAGAAAGAAAAATCAGATTGCAATAAGATTTATTTAAAATCCTGATCACATTTGCTTATTTATACAGACATGGCAAAGTTGCTTCATCTGGCTAAATTTGTTTCCTGGCAGTGAAAGGATTTCTTCAAGTACTTATGAAGAGAGCAAATGAGAAAATATGGGTGCTAACTCCTTGAAAAAACGTGAAATTGCACAAATATTATTTGCTAATAATGTGCCATATTAGTGAGAAACTAAAACTATGGCATTTAAGGAAAGGTTGGTTTAGAGAAGAGCCTAGAGCAAGCAGTCTTAATCGTCTAGACAACAACCATTTCCTTTTTCTGATTGCAAAACAGAATGTAGAGAATTCCAATTGCTTATGTGACAAGCTAATTGCCTAGTCCTGGGAAATAGACAAATTATAAAAAAATTACATTCCCTTAAACTTTAATTGGTCTTATCATAAAATGGTGATTCAATTCTGGCTAATGAAAAATAAAATAAATCTATGGCATGTGGAAAGTAAAAGTTTTTCTCTTTGAATAGAATGCAAAAATAACATGTTTAACTGTATCAGTTTTAGTCCCTGTATGAGAGTGTGTCCTAAAAGGATGGAAGGCAGAGTCATGCTGATTAAATCTTCAAGACGTAAAAAAAAATGACAACATAATCAGAGATACCCAAACAATAACTTACACTGAGCAACTTGCAATCACCTACCAGCGGACTTCCCAACACGAGGTGAATAAGTACCTTTCATATTGAAGCCACAGTTATATCTGTAGTGCTTGAAGGCTTTCTAACTCACATTCAGCTCCCCTTGAGCCCGCAGTAGCATAGTGCCATGGGGAAGGCAAAGAATCCATCAAAATGCCCTTCTCTATGAAGTAAAACTATGACATTCCATTGTCCCCAGTGTTTCTCCACTCAGAGCAGTGACAATAGACAATTAAATCCTCGAAAACTGGAAAACTTGCTCTGAAATCAGGCAGATTAATTGAAATGATAAATGGTATTTTTTAATGTTCATGTCTAAGTGCTTGCCACACTAATTTTGATAAGAGAAGTGGGAACAAAGCATGGGAGGGAAAAGGGAGAGTTTTGCCAGCCTGGAGGATGTGGAGATGTCTCATGTAGATGCCTGTGGGCTTGAGATATACTTTCATCAAGGTAGCTCTGGTTTTCTGTGTGGCTCTCCTAGCCTCGGGGTCCATGTAAGTGCAGTGTGTGGCCCAGCGATGCTTGAGCAGGGCACACCAACCCATGACCACTTACGACAATTCCTCCATCATCTCACTGAAGGCAAATGAGAGACTTCTACCCAATTCAGCATCTTTGGGGAGAATATTATTGAAACTATGAAATGCTAATTCCCATCTAAATGAATTACCTAATGGGAACCAGACAATGGAGCTCAGTGCTTCTTTATAGTATATCAAAGAATGAATTCTCTGACATTTTCCCAATGAATTTGCTTCATTTTTCTTTTCTTTTTAAATTTGGTTTATGAGAAGGAGGGAGAGAGAAAATATAAATGGACATGTCAGGGCCTCTTGCAGCTGCAACTTCGTGCATTTGGCTTGATAGGGGTTCTAGGGAAGGAACCCTGGGCCAGCAGGCTTTGCAAGTAAGAGCCTTCAAACACAGAGCCATCTCTTCAGCTCTCCATTTTTCTTCAAAGATAACCTCAAGGCAGGCTCAGTCATGATAATTATGAATAAACGTGAAATTCTGAAATATTATGTTATTTTCCCAAAAAGTTAGTATAAGTCCATTGCTACCTCACATTTGTACTCTCAGTGCAGGACAAATCACTGGACACATAGCACCTGAATAATGTTTGGAAGAACACGTGTTTATATGAAGGAGTGAAAAATTCTCTTTTAATTCCTTTTCTAGGTTATAGGTGTTGTACCTTTGCAAAACCATTTCTTTTCAAACTATGTGGGTTATGCTTTTTAAAATCATGAAGATGCATTTGATGCTGTGGAATTACCTATGTCAACCTAACCTATATTTTAAGAAGAAGCACTGAGTGCTAGTTTTTGATGGTGTGTGGATATTAAACAAAAGTTCAGGATAGGTGATCTCCATCTGTATAAGGAGCAATGCAAGTACAGACCTTCACTTGCTGAGCAGTTCACTGCTTTTTTGCATCCTATTCTGGAGGACTCGCACTGAGGAAGATCTGATGATCTTGTACCTTATGAGACTGACTGCCCATTTTATCCAAGTCCACCGCTTCAGTTCAGACTCCCATGCAGAAACAGAAGAGGATATCTCGCATCTCGATAGCCAACTCACTAGGATAAGGAGCTTTTGCACTCAGACCGTCCTGGAGTCCCAGGTCTTGTCGAGTGGAAGGAGGACCTCTGAGACCCACCGTGTTGTCCTTCGTGCAAACCTTGCCCATTCCCTGATTCCAACTTCCTAGTCATGATAATCTCAAGAATATCATCCTCGTCTCTTTTCTGTTCACTAAAATGCTCTTATTTTTCATAATAATTGATGCATTTGATCCTTTTGAAAATATTTTATTTATTTGCAGGCAGAGAGTGACAGAGAGAGAAGGAAGGAGAGAAAGAGAGGATTAGATAGCCAGGGCCTCTAGCCACTACAAACAATCTCCAGATATATGTGCCACTTTGTACATCTGGCTCTTTTTTTTTTTTTTTTGAGGTATGATCTTGTTCTATCCCAGTCTGACCTGGAATTCAGTATGTATTCTCAGGGTGGCCTCAAACTCATGGTGACCCACCTACCTCGGTCTCCCAAGTGTTGGGAGTAAAGGCATGGCTCGCCACACCCAGTTACATCTGGCTTTTACATGGGCACTAGGGAACTAAACCTGGGTCATTAGGCTTTGCAGGCAAGTGCCTTAACCATTGAGCAGTCTCTCCAGCCTCATTCAATGCTTTTAGAAGTTCTTTCTCCATTGCCTTAATTCCTGAGCCATGAATGGCCTGCCCCATATTATTTAACATATCATGAAGTACCCATATTATTTCTCTGTGTTGACCTTGTTTGAAATCATGACATCATATGTAGCCTGCCCTATATTATTCCACCATGATTGTTATTATTTAAAAAAAACATATTTTATATACTGTGTCCTAGAGGGCATTAAGGTGTTTTCTAAACAAGTATCTGGGTTATTTTCTATCTCAAGATATATCCCAAAAATAGTGTTTCCCTTCTCCTACATTCAACTAAAGTAGAAACAAGATCTCTAGAAGGCATTAGTCTACATATTCATCCTTCATTAAAGAGTAGTGATGTTTACCCTTGAGTACCATATAAAATATTATTAGAATTCCCTTTATAAATCATGGACTTTCTGTGTTCTAAAAGCAGTACTGATAAAAGGCTATAGGCAGGCAGAAGGAGAGAGTGGATTTAATTTTGTTTAAAAATAAAAATGTTTCTATTGTTGAAGACCAGGATTTAAAGTGAAAAGGACAATCCCCACAATTGAGTTGCAGAAGGGATGACTCTGTGTTAGAACAGCCCACTGAAACCACCATCCTTATCATTTGTAAGTCCCTGAAATAAGTATGTCCAAGATTTGGAATTAAATAGTTCTTCCCACTGTTAATGAATTAAGACATTTGTCCATTTCATTTAAGGATTTCATAAAATCTACTTCCATATATATATTTATCATGAGCTGACCACAAAAAAAGCCAGTGTGATATCCAATTCATCACATGGGGAATGAGCTGTAAGGTACAATAATTAGTCTGTGAGTTAGCCAAAAGAATTTTAGGATGATTTTTATCACTTTTCTCCTTTATGAAACAAAATACTAGTTAAGAAATTTTTTCAAGTTTTTCTACTGCAGAGTTTGGGAACATTGTTAATCATGAAGGAATTGATTATTTTTGCCACCTAATTAGTGAAACAAACCTCCACTTAACACCCCGTGTGAAAAACATGTCAGCACTTCATTACACAGTTATTGGAAACTGTGATCTGGTTGCTATGGATACAACAGCTTCTATGGGGAGTTTTGTATTTAGCTGACATATCTAGATCAGAAGAATATGATTAAAAGGGAAAATCTAAATGAAAGCATTTTGGGGTTCAAAACACTGCAAAATTACATCTTTGCAATAGCCAAATTTAAAGGAAATGGTTGCACAAACCACCATTGAAATTTTTAAAAATATCTTATTATCCTCTCAGCTGCAATATTTTACTTTAAAGACAAAAATCATCATTGTAGGGCTGGAGATGTGGTTCAGTGGTTAAGGCACTTGCCTGCAAAGCCTAACAATCTAGGTTTGATTCCTCGGTACCCACGTAAAGCCAGATGCATAGTGGTGCATGCATCTGGAGTTTTTTTCAAAGGCTAGAGGCTCTGGTGTGCCCATTCTTTCTTTCTGTGTCTCTCTCTCTATCACTCTCTGCTTGCAAATAAATAAATAAAAATATCTTTTAAAATCACCATTGTAGAAGTTCTCAGAACATAGCCATCATTGTTTCAAGATTTTATTGATTACAAATGCATAAATCATGTTAGAAGGCAGAGTGTCACCAAAACATAAAATGTAAAACATGCATAACTATAATGTAAGAAATAAGTCAGCAATAATGACAGCACTGGGCTGAGATTATTCTGTGACAGTAATTAGTAGGAAAGCATCTTAGCATGAAAATCCATTTAAAATTACAAATTATTTGGCTCTATGCCTCAAGTTTTCCTTCCATTGTTTATGTTCCCGTTGTTTATCTTCCTCTCCACTTATCTGCAACAAGTGCTTTTCCCAGTTTAGCCTACATATACTGGGCTCTTAGACCAGGAAAAAAATATTCCAGTAAACAATTACTGACCTCTCCCTCAAGTCCAAATTAAAGATACCACTTATAACACTTTAGTTCTGCTTTAAAATCTTTAATCTTAAAATATGTGAAGACTGTGACTAGGAAGATGACACAGCAGGAGGGCTTCTGCATGCCTTGTACATAAGGAACACAGCTGTACACACATGAACATGTACAAAATGCACACCACACACACACACAATGTGTAATGTCTTATTTGCATAAAACTTCAACACCTGAACAAGGAATAACCCTAAATAAGATGTGTAATTCAAAAACCAACTTTTATCAAGAATAAGCAATATTAAGGTTGGAGAGAGATAGCTCAGTGGTTAAGGCACTTGCCTACAAGCCTAGAGACCAAGATTTGATTCCCCAGTGCCTGGCCACAAAGGTCCAGATGCACTAAGTGGCCCATGCATCTGGAGTTTATTTTCAGTAGATGGAGGCCCTGGCTCTCCCCTTTTCTACCTCTCTCTGCTTGCAAATAAATAAATTATAAGAATAATCAGTGTTGGTGATGGAGCTGTATGAACCAAGAGACTGCTAGATACAGGAGATGGCTTATCTGTTACTTTCTCATTGATGGGACAAAATGCACAAATAGAAGCAGTTTATGGAAGTGATGGGTTTATTTCAGTTTGCAGTTTAAAAACCCTTCCATGGCAGAGAAAGTATGGCAGGAGCCAGCAGCTAACATCCTTGCTCACAAGAGCAGAAAGAAAGTCGAAAATGCCAGAACATCAAAGGGCTATGGATTCAAACACCTTGAGGACATACGTTCTCAAAAAAAGGCTAAGATTCTATTAAACTTCCTAAACAGCACCAAGAACTGGGATTAAACATTCAAACACATGAATCTTCGGGAGGGGGCCATATTCAAACCACCATAGGTACCACATGGCATATGCTTGACATATGAACCCAAGAGTAAAGTTGCACAGAGAAGTGACTTGGTGGCTGATAGAATCCTAACAGTGAGTCCTCAGAAAGCTTCTTAGGAACACACAATCTGAGATTCAGTGGCCCCAAAACCTCAAAATTGTAATAAGTTAAGACATCAGCCTAGAAACCAATATATTAGCAAGCATGTGATCTTGTTTGTTAAAGTTTACTTTAATAGTATTCATGTTCTTGGGGCTCAGAGATGGCTCAGTGGCTAAGGCACTTGCCTCCAAAGCCTGATGACGTGGGTTCAGTGCAGTGTAAATATATGGAAATTAGAAGCATTTTATCAATTTTACTGATATTTTGTGACCCTTCTAAATGCATTTATCAGCTTTGGCAGCTTTTCTAGATACCTTAGATATTCTTTACAGATAATGTTTCTTAATTTTTTTTGCAAATGAGGATGATTGAATAGCCTTGTTTCTAATATGTATATTCTTTATTTCCTTTTCTTGAACAATTCACAGGTACAACTTCCTAGCAAGGCAGAGACTTTTAGATAATAACCAGTATATTCTGGACAAACAGTGAATAAAATCCACATTGCCACTTGAAACTGAGCAAACTCTTTTTCCATATCATACCGCATTCATCTCTTGTCCTATAACCTTGTGCCTCCAAACAACAAAATGATTTTTAAAAGCATTTTATATTTTCATCTACCACAGCTTCTCTTACATTTAACTTAAATTTTATAGCAGTATTTTTCCACCCTATTTTTCAAAAGACCAAATAATTAATTCTCATCTTATTTCATCTATCAATAACTTGACATTTAATAAGTCCTTTCTTCACAAAGGTGTTCATTGATTGCTAATTATCTTCCTACACTATGACCTTTTATTTTTATGTTGTTTTTCCTAATCTTTGGCATTGCCACAATCACATTGTTGGGCTGTTCTGTTTCTACCTCCCTCAGGAATTTAGATATTACTATATGATAGTATATGTAATAATATAACTAATATTACATTAATATTACTTTAACTCTATGCTGCCATCTCAGCGCTAGTTACTACCTACTTATTCCAGATACCTACACATTCAACCACCTACTCAATGCCTTCACTTATTTGTGTGACAGAAATTTCAACTTCAGGGTCATGAGTAGAATGTTCAAGCTGTTCTCGCAATCTAGTGTCCCTTAAAGTCTCTCTTTCAATATATGACTGTCCCATTCCTTCAAGAGTGTCAGGCAAAATTCTAACTTACCCTTAACTTTTTAAATTAAATTTTTTTAACTAATAGAAGAAGCATAGTATTTACACATTCACATAGATCAGATGTTAGAACAATATGATAATTTGATACATATAGAACAAGCATAAATAGCTCCTCAAACATTTATCATTTCTATACAGTGAATACATTAAAAATCTTTTCTCTGGGTCTTCAAAATGTATGGTTTATTATTATATATAGGCACTCTTCTGTGCAATATAGCACCATGACTTCATATTCCCATCTAACTATAACTTAATGTCCATACACCATCCTCTTTCCATCCTTCTCTGGCTCATTTCCCTGCCTAGCCTTTGGTAGTCACCACTATTCTCTGAAATTTTATGGAACCAACATTATTTTTATATGCTTCACATATCTAAGTATTGCTGACTTTTGATTTACTCTGCACCCCTACCCAATATTTCAGGTAACACAATTCCTCAAAATAAACCTAGAATCACATTACTTCTGGCAGCTTTTTGTTCCTTCCACATGAAACTGTACTGTTATTATCACTCACTTTTTCTACCTGATATTATATTCTACTTACAATATTCTTATGCCTCACTATATTAGGCATTAATCATTGGTTTATTTCATTTTGAGAAACAGATTTGAAATGTATCCAATTTTCGGTCTACTATAGAAATGGTTTTTGGTCAGTACACATATATCTGTATGAACTCACAGTTTCGTTCGCATTGAAAGCTACAAACATTTTTCACATCTACATAGTATTGTGTCTCCCTAGCAGTGAATAAAGAACTAAAATTCCAAGAATTATTTGTGAGTGATGAGAGAATGAAACAATAGTTTTTCAAGTATTCCTTTAAGAAAGAGAAGAAGCTTGCCTACATACAGTACTGTCACATCCACATTGGTACCTATCACAATCCCTAAAAGCCTACCAAGAAAACAACCTGCTGCCTATCACAAAAGGTTGAAATGAGTTCAACTTTTTTCCACTGGTTTCATGGGTAGATAAATGCAGTTCCCTTCTTGTTTCTGGCACATAGCACAGAAGCAGCTTTCAGAGGACAGGGTTTATTTTCCCTGAGTGTCTCAAGGGGAAACTCCATGTTGGCACAGGAAAAGCATGGTATAAGCCAAGATTGGACATCACTTCTGCCACAACATGTGGAAACCAGCAGCAGGAGAATGAGCTGAGCTCTGGCAAGGGGGAGATGTCTATAACACTCCCAAGCCTGCCCCAACAACACACCTCCTCCAGCAAGACTCCACCTCTCAAATTACCATCAGCTAGGACCAAGCAATCAGAACCCATGAGTTTGTGGGGACAACTAGTTCAAACCACCACAGTGAACACTAAGTAATGTCTAGGATTCTAAGGCATGAGAGCATTGACCAAGTGACCCGTCACCAGCTCATAACCCACGCTTCCATTCACACCTCCCTGCCTTTGAAAATCATGTTTTTCTAGGCATTTCCTCAGAAGGGACACTTTTCAGAGAATGACTTCCTTGTTCTGTATGGTCATGGTTCCTCAGTTCTCTTGTAATTAAGATTATAATTATAGTTTCCAGAAATGTACCTACTTGTGGATCCCTCCTTGCTGCCCTTTCTTTTAAAAACATGTTGTTTTTAATATGTTTCTTAATTTTTGATAAAAAAATGTATTTATTTATTTGACAGACAGGGAGAGAGAGAATAAAGAAAGAGAGAGAAAGAATGGGTACATCAGGGCCTCCTGCCTCTGTGAAAACTCCAGACTCATGTGTTACTTTGTACATATGGCTTTACATGGGTAATGGGTGTTGAACCCAGATCTGGAGGCTTTGCAAGCAAGTGTCTTTAACTGCTGCCCCTTAGTGGTATTTTAGAAGTTAAAAATTAATCATCATCTAAGTCATGAATATATTAATGATATATTAATTTGTAGCCACTAAAATTATCACCTAAAACACTAAATTCTATTATACCTAAACATTTTATTGTATTGTAAGCTATGTTTTAAGAGATTAGCTAGACATATTAGACTTTCTATTATACATCATATTTTTTCTCATTTAAAATACAAGAAACTAGCTTTCAGTTAGATTTATGAGAGCAAGTCAGAATGTCTTGTTTTCATTAATGGAACACTGATTTAAGTAGAACCTACCTGTGCTAATACTTTAGGTTTGTGAACTTTTGTCCTGCCATTTAGATATGATTTATGAAATGGTGAGAATTAGCCCTTTGTTCCCAGTCACCAAAATTAAATCAGAAATATGTGAGCTCCAGTATAAAGTGGCCTTCTATTCTCATTCCCATCTCTTCATAAAGTTGGAGCTGGTGGTGGTTTATGTAATAAGCAATCATCAAAAACTCTACCAAATGGGCTGCCCAGATTCCATATCCAGTGACCAAAATTACTTCTGTTAAATATAAAAAGTAGGGCAACCTAAAAGCCTCTTGTTTCTTTCTCTGTATTCATTTCACATGGAATTAAAACACGATCTATGCAAAAATGTCCAGTGAATGTGTTCTCAAATAAATAGCTGGCAATAAAAGAAAGCATATAAAATGTATTAAATAAACATCAAGTATTTTGTCTTTGGAAAGAGGATATTAAATCCTAAGAACAGAATAGAAAAAGAATAGATATGCAGAAAGATTGATACTCTATCCACCTTATTTTATTCAAATTTGGAATGACTCACATTAAATCTCTGGCTGGGGCCTCATGTGAGTACAACCTTAACTTCTGAATAGATCTCAATCTACAGAGTAATAGAAGATGTTTTATGGTCCACAGTAGAAAGAGTTAGAAAAGTTTCCTACAAATGCATTATTCTTAAGCCTCCAGAATCTCATGGAAGTCATTTATAGTTCCCTTTTTTAACCACAGAGTATGTTAAAAATAAAATATGCTACAGCATAAAGAATCTATGTTTGAGAATGAAGGTTCAGGGTTTGTTAATTATCATTTATTTCTGATAATTCTAATTGCTTTTCAAAACTATGAAACCAAAATGTGTTTCTTTGTTTAATTTACATTTATGCATCTTGCCAACTTCTAGAAAGGTCTTGACTGAACTTACAATAAAAAGTCACATTCATACAATAAAGCCCAAAAACCAGAAACAAAAATTAAACAAAAAAAAAACATGGAAAAAAAGAAAGCACAGATAAGACACAAATTTCCACTTTGGTGAAAAATTTACATTAGTTTTAAGCTTTAGTTTTTTTTTAAAAAAAAAAGAGAGAAAGGAATGAATGAGAATACAAATTATTGTTTGGGTAGATATTTTTGTTTCAAGAAAAATGTTTAAAAGGGGATTGATAATTATTTATTATATAAATATCTATTTTCCTGGTGCAGGGGAGGAACCTAGGGCGTCATGCATAGTAGGCAAGTGATCTACCCCTGAATGGAGACTTCAACCCAAATAATTATTTTTATTTTATAGTTTAAAAAGTTGAACACCAATCTGGGCATGCTGCCAAGTGCCTATAATTCCACTAAGGATGCTGAGGGAGAATTATCACTAACATATTTGGAGGATATCATAAGCTTATAAAGAACTTTGCCTAAATAAGTAAATAAATAAACCCCATAGCCTAAACAGAATGAATAGATTTCAAAGATCTTATTACGAGACAATGACATGACCATCATTGAATGTTGGTCTTAGTATATCAAATAGCTTTCATGGATCAAAAATAAAAATTTTACAAATAAATGGGCATAATTCTAACTATATACATACATGTGCATCCAATATAACCACATGCACATGCAAATTATCAGAGAGCTCCTTTCCATATTTTAAAAAAGTAGAGCGTGAGATATTAATGCATTTCTCCAGTCTGTAGGCAATTGCTCCTCTTGGCTATTAAAGGAACAAGTAAGCAAAAGTTAAGTTGTTATATAGTAAGGTGCTTCCTTCCCTTCTTTAGAGGGATATTCTGACTCAACAAGTAAGTAATGGTAAATTGAATAGATACTTTGGCCATCGTTTGCAGTGTGCATCCCATAAGTCAGTATAATTATGCTAACTTGCTTCACAGACCACAGCTGAAGATGAGGAAGAGAGCTGAGTTTCTTCTAGTTCCTACCCAAGCCTATTCATAATCAAAACTTTCATTTAAAACCAGTATGGGAGCTGGTACTTGCATTACTTAGTCATTGTTGTGTAACAAACTAATCCTGAAAGTAACTAAAATGATTATGTTCTTAAAAAATTTTTTAAATAGCCAGTAATCTGAGAATAGCTTAGTTATGTGCTTATGGTTCAGGGTCATTCATACTGAAGTCAAAGTGCTGCCTGATGCCCCGCCATCTGTCTACACAGTGACTCTTTCTCATGGGTGGCAGCTGGCAGGCTCGGTGACTCATCATGGGGACCTGTCCATATGGCTGCTTGACATCCTGGCATGACAGTTACCTGTTCCCAAGGTGACTGATCCAAGAGACACAGCAAGGACAAGGCCACATCATTGTCACTTCTGCCTCTCCCTGTTCTTTATAAGAGTCAGTAAGTTCAGCACATGATCAAAGCAAGGATTGGAGCCCAACTGGTGGGGAGAGGGCTGCAGAGTCTGTCAACATCCTCTAGAGCATCACTGAACTCTGTGTCCTTTAAAAGCTGGCAGTGACTCCCTGCCATCCCTGGGTGGCGGGTGGCGGCTGGGGCTCTGTGCCAGCAGTACCCTCGGGCTCGCAGAGACTACTGGTGAGCACCGGGCCAGCCTAAGCAACCTGGGTCTGAAGCTGGCCAGGCCGGACTACTGGTGTCTGCAAGTTCCATGGGAAGCCTCTCTAACTTCCACTCTGCATGGGCTTTGCTGCAGCTGAGCCACTGCAGCCCTGGCTCTCAGCCATCAGGTGCATTAGACCACCCACCCACCTCTGGGAACCTGATGAAATGTGCAGCCCACATTTCCATGATGCCACCTATCAGATGGTGGGCCCCTGTGCCAAGGGCATCGCCAACTAAGGAATCTTCACCCAGGCCAATGATGGAATTCCTTCCTCAGCAGTGAGTAATGGTGAGCTGCCCTAACCCCAAGCAAGAGTGCGCTGCTCACACACTGGTCACTTACATAGCAGAGAGCCTTGAAGGTGCCCAAGATGACAGTCAGTATGATCGGTTCTCGGGCATTCTAGAGGCAGGGTTTATGGGTCTAGTACTCCATATTTGATGGGAATTCACTGTGTAGTATAGGCTGAAGTCAAATTCACAATAATTGTCCCTCTACACCTCTAAATTCTGGCACTTTAGGAATGAGTCACCACACCTGGATGCAATGATCCATTTTCACTGGTAATCCCTGTTTTTTTCTACAGTAGGTAGAGGGAAATCGTGCTTCTCACCCTAACATACAAATAAGCACATGGTGTAATGAGCATGTGCACATGGTGTAGTGGTGTAGTGAACATGTACACATGGTGTAGTGAGGATGTACACATGGTTTAGTGGTGTAGTGAGGATGTGCACATGGTGTAGTGAGCATGTACACATGGTGTATTAAGGATGTGCACATGGTGTAGTGAGCATATACACATGGTATAGTGAGGATGTGCCCATGTGTAGTGAGCATGTACAGATGGTGTAGTGAGGATGTACACATGGTGTAATGAGCATGTACACATAGTGTGAGGATGTACACATGGTGTAATGAGCATGTACACATGGTGTAGTGAGCATGTACATATGGTGTAATGAGTATTTACAAATAGTGTAGTGAGGATGTGTACATGGTTTTGTGAGGATGTACACATGGTATAGTGAGGATGTGCACATGATGTAGTGAGCATGTTCACATGGTTTAGTGGTGCACATGGTATAGTGAGGATGTGCACATGTGTAGTGAGCATGTACACATGGTGTAGTGAGGATGTACACATGGTGTAAAGAGCATGTACACATAGTGTGAGGATGTACACATGGTGTAATGAGCATGTACACATGGTGTAGTGAGGATGTACACATGGAGTAATGAGCATGTACACATGGTGTAGTGAGCATGTACAAATAGTGTAGTGAGGATGTGTACATGGTTTTGTGAGGATGTACACATGGTATAGTGAGGATGTGCACATGATGTAGTGAGCATGGTCACATGGTTTAGTGGTGTAGTGAGGATGTGCACATGATGTAGTGAGGATGTACACATGGTGTAGTGAAGATGTACACATGGTGTCATGAGCATGTACACATGGTGTAATAAGCATGTACAAATAGTGTAATGAGGATGTGTACATGGTGTTGTGAGCATGTACACATGATGTAGTGAGCATGTTCACATGGTTTAGTGGTGTAGTGAGGATGTGCACATGGTATAGTGAGGATATACACATGGTGTAGTGAGGATGTGCACATGATGTAGTGAGGATGTACACATGGTGTAGTGAAGATGTGCACATGGTGTCGTGAGCATGTACACATGGTGTAATAAGCATGTACAAATAGTGTAATGAGGATGTGTTCATGGTGTCGTGAGCATGTACACATGGTGTAATAAGCATGTACAAATAGTGTAGTGAGGATGTGCACATGGTGTAATGAGCATGTACAAATAGTGTAGTGAGGATGTATACATGGTGTTGTGAGCATGTACACATGATGTAGTAAGCATGTTCACATGTTTAGTGAGCACGTGCACATGGTGTACTGATGATGTGCACATGGTGTTGAAGATGCTCACGTTGTTTAGTATGTGCACAGAGCTTTCAGGTCAGGATTGGCAGAGACATCCACACAGCATTGCATTCCAGGTGAGTTCATCCCACCCTTGGTGAGGGCCACTTTCTAGTTTGAAAGGCCACGAGCCCTAGACTAAATTTGAAATCTCAGTCCATGGTTCCTGGTCGGCCTAACTCCAAATCCCAAGTCACCAACCATTACATGTACTGCCCCAGCCCAGGGCAGTGTGCCTTTCCCGAGTGCTACATCCTTGAAGGCACAGGATGTATACTTGTCATCACCCTTTTCCATGATTTCTTCCATGATTGCCTTCTCATGTACTCCCCCGAAGAATCAAGAGCTTGTCTTGGGTCTGCCTTCTAGAGGTCGACAATGCTTTTGGTTATTCCTTAGAAAGTGTCACTTCATGCCCTTGACCAATGCAATTATATAGAACACTAAAATTTTATTTAACACAGTGACTAAATGAACAAATCAACTAGGAAAAAATATGAGCAAACTAAAATAACAGGAATATTCTCCCTGGAGAGAGAAGCTTGTCTCAGGTGCCAGAGCTGTGTCGCTCAGAGCCTGGAATTGATTAGATATCCACAGGAGTCATCACCCATAATGCATCTGGTTCTGACCATTCTGTTGTTGGTTGATGTTGAATGTTCCCTATGGCTGGGGTGTCTGCACCCATGGATGGAGCAGGGGCTGAAATGGACAGGTGCTGCTCTAGATCAACGACCTTGGGGACAGATGCTGGTGTTGTTGCTGATGAAGTATTAGGCTCCATGACCTCAGGTGGACAAAGATCTTGTGATGGAGCCAGATCTCCCTGAATCACTCTTTCAGGAGCTGGTTCTATATCTGCTGCCTGTGTCTCTCCAGATTCATCAGCTCCTGCCCTGGATTCAGGTGAACAAAGATCTTGTGATGAAGCCAGCTCTCCCCAAGGCACTGGTTCAGAGTCTGGTTCTATATCTGCTTCTTGTGTCTCACTGGATGCATCATCTTCTGCCCTGGACTCAGAACATCCAGTCTAGGGCTGTCCCAGATCTAAGGAGCCAAAAATTCATTGTAAAGTGAGCCTGTTCTAGAAGCCAAGGTGGTATAGTAGTGTGAGGATGAGAAGAGCTTCCTTAAGATAAGTGCACTTTCCCAAAATTACAAAAGATCCCTTCCAGCTAGAGAATGTTCAGTCCCTGATCCCACAATGGGACACTTCACCAACCTTGGTTTCTGTCTCTAGTTCAAGAACAAATGTCAGCTTCTGGAGCCTACCTGGTGGTACCTATCAGTGAAATATCCTCTCCCATTCTCAGACACATCCCACAGACCTCTTCCTGTGAAGCATCCATAATCTTGTCTTTGGTGACCAACGACATGAGAAATTGCAGTTGAGCCTCAAGATTTAAATCAGGCATGTTGAGCTTCAAGTAGACTATCAGCCTATTCAGCGTGGCCACATATGAAGCCCTATAAAAGTCTTGTGTTATATCATTCACCCACACAGTCAGGAACCAACCAATGGCTCTGTGGGAAGGTAGACAGGAACTAGAGTCAGATGCCTGACCTCTCCTTGTCCAGCACTGCTGGGGCTCTGCAAGAAGGTGGTCCCCAGCTCATGTGCAGCTAGGAATGGTGAGCATAGGAGTGGGGTCCATGTGGACAAGGGGCCCTGAGACTTGCTGCACAGTCCCTTAATGAAGGACAGCACTGTGCAATCTGGCTGTGGTGGGCATAGAATTTTAGATACCTGCTTTTAGCTGCCATCTTCACATCAAGAACCACACGGGGATCTCTGATTGTCTCCATGTGTGAGACCCCCAGGCATCAGGCCTCTACTAGACATCACCAGAAAAGGGTGATGGCCACTGTCCAGCCCTCCAGCTATAGTTCCCCAAGTAACCCACAGTGCACAGGGGAGCTCACCTCCCTCTTCACCCCAAACCTACTCACTTCTTTTCTTTCTCAGCCTCCTCACACCCTGGTTCCAAAAGTGGGTACCTAGATGTCACAAGTTTGTTAGTGCTTGCATACTGTGTCCCGTCTCTGCCAGGACACCTAGAGGCCCAGGATGACAGCCCAGAAGAAGGGTGGCTAGGAACTTGGTGTGCTGGCTGTTCTCTGACTTACATGCTGAGTGCCCAGAAACCTTCTGCCATTGCACATGTTAGTATTTGTGCCATGAGCGACCCAAGCTGCCCCTTCTCAGACATCTCTGTGGCTGCATATGTTGTTGGGGTGCCCTTGGTCATGTGCTAGTTAGGCTAGATATGCAAGATGGCATCTGGAACCTCTTTTCCAAATGAGAAAAGTGGATCTGGACAGTGCTTCTTTTTAGGGGCAGATTTAAGTGAATATTATCTATGAGATTCCCCCAACCTTAAAGACTCCACCCCAACCCCAAAGGGTGAATCTCTTTCTAGGAGAACAAACAGCCTCAGAGATAGCAGAGGCCTCCCAAGACACCAACAAGAAAGGGGCAGGCTGGGAAGATGGCTTAGCATTTAAAGTCCTTTGCTTGAAAAGATTGCCTGCCTGATTTCAATTCCTCAGTACCCATGTAAAGGAGATGCACAAAAGCAACACATGCATTAGGAGTTCATTTGCAGCCCTCATATGTGCATCTTTTTCTCACTCTCACTTAAATAGATAAATATATAAATATTTATTCAAAAGAAAGAAACAAGGTTGGGCCTGCTGGGGCCTGTCTTTAATCCCAGCACTTAGGAGGCCTAGGTAGGAGTATTGCTTTGAGTTCTAGGCCAACATGGAGCTACAGAGAGGATTCCACATCAGTCTGGGTTAGAGAGATGAAAATGGAAAATAAAACAACAATGATGAACAAAAGATGAAAAATAGAGAGGATAAGCTCCTCTGGTCTTGGACCTGGGCACTCACCTTTCCATTATCATGTCCAGAACCTTCCAGGTATTGGCAACCTGGCAAGACAGCCAAGAAGATGGTGAGTACGTCAAAGTTCCCATTGCGAACAGCTGTTGATAGGTAATTCACCAATTACGCCACATAGTTGAGGCTTCTGTAATCAAAGGAGTGTCTCAACATGCCTTCACCTTCAAGAGAAACCTAAGAAGGATGAATATTAACACAGCTCTAAATCACTCACTGTTATCCTCTGAAGTTTACAGAGTGCAGATGAATTTCCCTCCATGTTAGTGCCCATGCTGACAGACACACACACACACACACACACACACACACACACACACACACACACACAGAGAGAGAGAGAGAGAGAGAGAGAGAGAGAGAGAGAGAGAGAGAGAATGAGATATTGTGAAATCTAAAAGACTCAGAGTGATCTCATGGCCTGTCCATTGATACCTCTATACGTCTTCAGGAAGGTGGAGACAAACATTTGGAACCAGAGCGCACACCGTGTCTCCAGACACATCAAGGGTCCTGTTTCCAGGCTTTTCTGAGACCCGAGTTTACACAGTTCCAGAAACACAGCAAACACATCTTGCCCTGTTGAGGGTTTCCAAACAAGTGAGTCAGGGCTTCAGAACAGGAAGGGCAGTTGAGGTTGCCTCTCCATTGTGACTGCGGGGTTACCATGGTTTCAAATTCTACTGACCTCTGGCAGTTAAGGGAGGTCACTCCTGCCATTCCATGGCCTGAGTTTCCTCCCCAGACAAGACTTTCTGAGTGGGTCCTCCAGCTGCAGACTTGTCCCCCTCATTTTGTCCCAGAGACAACTGGACACAGTGACAGCACCATGAGTCATCTCACCCCACACCTCAAGTGGCTGGCTTCAGCTTCAGTAGACCTGGGTCCCCATCCATCCCCTCCTAGACAAACTTGTCCCCAGCCCATCACCTGCTCTCATAGATCCTTCTAGTTTCTACTTACAAGTATGTCAATGGCTGTATGATGACAAATATCCATGTTACCTGAGAAATCACAGGGGGTATGAAGTAAGAGAAGGACAGAGGAATGCAGACATGCTCGCAGTGGTATGAACAAGTGCACCCAGCCGACATGTACACAGTTGTTTGTACCTGCTCACACAGCTCCCCATGAACTGAATAGTGTGAATAGGCTGGACTCAATCTACTCTATCCCAAGTAGGTACAGTTGCAGAAGCACCCCATATCAAGTCCTTCATCCAATTGCTACCATTTGGTTCAAGACCATCCCCTCAAGGCTTGGTCCTCTGCTCAGTACTCTGGCAATGTGATTACATTCCCTGTTAGGGTCTGGTTACAGGAAGTTACACTTTCTTTGAACAGCTCTGGATATGGGCGGGAAGCAGCTATAGGCCTCACCAGCACTGTTTCCTGTTCCTGAATCAAATATCTGGCACCAGATGCTGGATGAGTTCACATTCCATGATCTTGGATAGGGAGAATCAATATAGTAAAAATGGTAATCCTGCCAAAAGCAATCTACAGATTCAATACCATGACAATAAAAATCCCAGCCTCTCTCTTCACAGACATAGAAAAAATAATCTCAAAATTTATTCGGAAGGGAAAAAGGCCTCAGATAGCTAAAATTGTTCTAAGTAAAAAAACTTACTCAGGAGGTATCACCATGCATGCCTGACTTTAAAACATACTATAAAGCCATAGAAACTAAAACAGCATGGTACTGGCAGAAAAACAGACAAACAGACCAGTGGAATAGAATCAAAGACCCAGCTTTTAAGGCAAGTACTTCATTGTTTGTGCATCTGGAGTTTGTTTGCAGTGGTTAAAGGCCCTGGCATGCCAGATCTCTCTCTCCCTCTCTCTCTCTTTCTCTCTTTCTCTCTCTGAAAATAAATAAGGAAAGTATTTTATTTTTTAATTAGGCCTGGAGAAATTGTCCAGCATTTAAATATGCTTGCTTGCAAATCCCAAAGGCCTCGGTTCAATTCCCCAGTCTCCAGATAAAGCCAGATGCACACAGTGGTACATGCACCTGGAGTTCATTTGCAGTGACAAGAGGCCCTGGGGTGCCCATAC
>PVHP010032317.1:0-20397 GCA_004024765.1 Zapus hudsonius | reverse complement strand
AGAGAGAGAGAGAGAGAGAGAGAGAGAGAGAGAGAGAGAGAGAGAGAGAGAGAGAGAGAGAGAGAGAGAGAGAGAGAGAGAGAGAGAGAGAGAGAATGAGAATATAAGAGATTGCTAATAAATACAAATATGTCAGATATATAGTGAGAACTAAAGAAATTGGCTCCCATGATTATGGAGGTTTAATAAGTCCAAAATTTCCATTCAGTAGACTAGAGACTCAAAAGGAGTTGAAATTACAGTGCTGGCAGAACTATTGGGCCAGAATGTAACATAAGTCTATAATTTCTGGAATATAGGAGGTTGAAGCAAGAGTATCATGAGTTCTAAACCAGCCTGGACTACATAGGGAGATCCTACCTCAAAGAAACAAACCAAAGTCGAGAAAAAAAAGATAACTCTTTCTTGCACTGAGGAAATCACTCTTGTCTTTGTTTTATTAAGGCCTTCAACTAATTGATTGAAGCTTGTTTACATAATGCCAATTAATGTGGTGTGTTCAAAGTCCAGTGATTTAAGTATCAGTCTTATCAAAAAAAGAAACATGTAGATCAAACTAATTTTCATATAGCATTAACTGTGTTCCCATTTTGTAGGAAAAAAAACTAGCCATGAACAGTATTAACAAGTACTTGAAATAGATTATGTGATTTTTTTCAGCTAAATATTCTGTACTAGATATTGAAGTTGTATCTTGCTCAATGCTGACTTTTTTCTGTGTTAAATTGCATATAAATTTGAGTATTCAATTTTGTGTATTCAGTACTTTTCTGTTTTCTCTTTCTTTAAATTAGTGTCTATTCATTCTCCATGGTTATGGCTATCTTTTTTTCACTTATCTTAACCTATTCCCAGAAAAAAAGTATATACTTTTTTGACACTGCTATATAGCCCTACCTGCCCTGGAAGTCACTATGTAGTCCAGGCTGGACTTGAACTTTTGACAGTTCTCCTGCTTCTGACTCCTAAATGTTTGGATTACAGGTATGCATCACGATGCCCAGCTATGAGTCCTGTTATTGTTTATAATCAGTAATTGTTTGACATAAAGTGTTTCACACGATTGCTCTTGGCATCTCTAAATCCAATCTGGTAGACAATCAAATTTTTTCCTACCCAGATTGTACATCAGTCGTCCTGGCTAATTCCCACTCCCTTGCTCAGTCCCATCTCTCCCATAACATTTTCACCGAGAACCCAAACTCTCAAATCTCTAGCGCATTTGTACTCTTGGACTCCTAACAGCTAACACATTTGTATCAGTAACTCTTGTAGCTTTTTTAAAAAATTTTTGTTCTCTGTTGTCTACTGTGGCATTTAAATATCTCTTGTCTTCCTAGTAACAAATTTTATCTCCTAAACTTCAGATTTAACACCTTCACAGTTTTTATCACATACAATAAATATTACTTCATTACTTTTTCCTAGGACAACGACCACAGACTTGGTTGTTTAAAATAACATAATTTATTATCTCACAATCCTGGATATCAGAAGTCTTAAGGTGTTACCACTGATATACATTCTATCAGGAGATGCTAAAAGATTTTTGGTTCCTTGCCTTTTCTAGCTTCCAGTAGATACATGCATTCTTTGGCATGTGTCACAGTCATTCCCATGTCTTCCCATGTCTTCATATCACCTTCCCTTGTCCCTGTATGTCACTCTCCTATGTGCCCTTTATAAAACCCTTATATCAGACACTGAATTCTACCCCTTCAAGTAATACACAAGGATTGCTTTAAGATCTTTTAATATATCTGCAAATATCCCTTTCCCAAATAAGGTAAACATTAATGGCTTATGAGAATTAGGATGTGGACAAGTCTTTTGTTTGAGTGGCCATCATTGAACTCACTATAATATATTATATTTTTCTAATCTATAACATAATAAACATAATATAAACAAAAATTATTAAAATAAAATATATTTATTCAAACACAAACTTAGATGCTTTGAAAAAGCTAAATTGTTTCATCTTGTCATTTTTCATAGCTTCAACTTGGTACTAATATTTACATATTTTCATGCTAGGTGTGAAGCAAATATCTAATGAATGTACATATCCACATTCATGTGTGCATATATATGTACATAAATATGTTCATTTCTTTGATTTTGTTTCACTTTTTTTTTTGAGAGAGTGTCTTGTTCTGGAAGCCTAGTCTGGCCTCAAACTTTCAATCCTCCTTCCTCAAACTCCTGAATTCTGGAATTACAGGTGTGTGCCACTATACCTGGCTTATGTATAATTATGTGTATATTATATATGTAATTATATGCCATATATACAATAGAATGTATATTTCTGATCCCATTTTCCTAGATGTGGCTGTTACTTATCCAAGTTTATTCAAACTGCCTTGTTCATTAGTTTATATAAATTATTTGGTCCTGCAGTACTTTGTTTCCTAATGCTATTGATCTTAATTCCTTTAGGTTTGGCTTTTTAATAATCTCCTTTCATTTTTCTTTCCTCTAGTACTCAAAGGTATCATGACCTTATTGGAGAAAGGTTAGAGTTTCAGGCAGCTAAATTGGCTTTTTGACTGAAATAATGAATGTGAACTATGTGCATGTATGTGTGTCTAAACCTAGAGCAAAGCTAGAAAGACCTGTGCACAAAAACAGCTTTTATCTTCCTGTTAGGGAGGAGTCTGAGCTTTATCTTGTTACCATGGCAACATTCCTTTCTCTCCTTTCTTCCTACTGTGCTGTCAGGGATATTTTGTTCTTTCATTTTTTTCCCTAGTTTTGTCTTAACCACTTTCATGCTCTGCATCAGAGCTGTTTCAAGTAAATGAAAAGTGAAAACCTTGTTTTTAAGAGTTAATCAACTCTTACAAACTCTTCCCTAATTCTCCTTCACCCAAGGCTATATTCATCTAAAGCTCACGAGCTTAAATATTAATGAAACTGACCATTTCCCCCCTTTTTTTTTCAAATTAGGGAACATCCTACATGCCTTTCCCTGTCGTCTTTGGCATTCATCAATAAATCATTTTTTAATTTCCAATTCAAATTTTCTTTAAAAACAAACTAATGAAGATCCTCGTCAATGAAGGAGGACTTTGGAAAATAAAATATCTTTCCAAACCACTCCCAAGTTTCCATAATTTTTCCATGTGCAGCCTTCTTTATAGACTCAGAGATCCTTGAAAGCTGTAGCTTCACATTTTGAAATGTCAAATAGGAACGTAGCTCTTCTCTTTCTTTGAACAGTGGCAATTATTGACTAGAGACAGCTTAAAACCAGAAATCATACCACAGTACTGAAGATGGGGAAAAGGTGACTTGCAGAAAAAAATCTGATGGCAGAGCATTCCAATTCCCATATGAGCGTTCCAATCTGTAGTGAGAATTTGTAAAATCACCAAAATTCTAGGGATTAGAAACTCACTCCTTACATTATTCTTCTTCAGAATCTTTCAGGTAGAACATGCTATATAGAAAAAGTAAAGCAAATAGTGATTTTTTTTTACCATAGGGATTATTATGTGTAAAATATATAATACCTCGTACTTCATGTCAGAATTTTTACAAAAATATTTTGATCACATTGAAAGACAATCATCAGTGCACACAAATAGAATCATTCACTATAGTAGTGTTTAGATACAGAATGCTGGTCTTTAGGCCACAGAGCAAAAGAGCAGTAAGATCAACCTTGACAAATACTTTCAAGTCTAATCCATTTTCATAGGGAAGCTTGCTTGCAGAAGTCAGCATGGACACTCAGGAAATTCTTGTATGGGCTGGGTTCACTGAGAAACAATAGGTACACATGACATGGATACATACAGATGGAAAAATGAGATTATTTGTTTTGAGGAATCTATTATTGAACATTAACATCCAAATAATTAGTCATATAACATTTCTTTGAAAGTCATGTGATTATAGCAGGAGAGAGAAATGATTGAAGCCCTATTGTAGACAGGATTTAAAAAATGTTTTTTTTTATTTGCAATGAGAGAGAGAGAGAAAGAGAAAGAGAAAGGATGCACCAGAGCCTCTAGCCACTGTAAACAAACTTCAAATGCATGGACCACTTTGTGTGTCTGGCTTTATGTGGGTACTGGGGAATCGAACCTGCATTGTCAGGCTTTGCAGGCAAGTGCCTTAACCACTGAGTCATCTCTCCAGCCCTGCAGAGAGGGTTTTGATTAACGACCAGCAGAACACAAAGCAGGCTTAGTCTACAAAAGGATAATTCAACATGGCTTGTTGGAGCAGGGCCTTGTAACAATATCTCATCAAAACCATAATGTATATTCTTCAATTTCTATACCTTCTTCAGTCAGTTTCCATTTTGGATATTCTTAAATAATATATTTTTGGTAAAATGAGTAACTTCAGATCAAGTACCAGCTAAGCACAAGCACTTGTGCTGATAGTATTATCATAGGCAACACTCCCCACCTTGGAAGTGGCCTTTAGCATAAAGGTAAATTTGGGCTGGAGAGATGGCTCAGCGGTTAAAAGGTGCTTGCTTGTGAAGCAAATAAAATAGTAGACTTAAACTCACCCACCATGGCTCAGGGAATTCTGCGGAAGAGGGTACAGAAAGATTGTAAAAGCCGTGCTGTGGGTGGGGGGATAAGCCGAGGCATTGCCTCCCACCCAATGACTGACAGCTGCTGGAATGACTCATAGCCCTCAACCCATGGTGCATACTGGCAATCCCACTGAGGGGGTCCTTGGTGGAATGGGGGCAGGGAGGAGGGAAATAGTGGTACCAACGTATGACTTGTTCATACAAAGTTTCTACTTAATAAATAATAATAAAAGTAAAATTGTAGTCTCCATTTTATATTGAAAACTCAAGAGCTTCAGCTTCCTTATATTTCAAGGCCTAAAATATAGTCTAAAATGTTCTTAAAATCTTAGCTAGATTCTTCCTTAATGTATTTTGGAACATTGTGTCCTTTTGCACATTGGCACAAAATGGTTTGGATTATTATACAAAATAACATATAATCATCTCTGCTTTATTTTATAACTCTACTGTAAATTTTATTATAGGCAGCCATGATAGAAACAATGGAAACAAATGTCTTTCCTACTCTTCCTTAGAGGTTCTTTAGATTCTGCCTCGTTATTCTTGTGATGGAGCTACTCAGGTAAAATGATGTGTAAAATATAGGGAAAAATAATAGCTTAACTTAATTTGGGGAATTCAGAGGATGGTGAGGCTGATTATGCTCAGTAAATAAAGCTATTCTTGATGACTTCCTCTCTCCACCCTTTCCCTGACCACACACTTTCCCCTGCTGACAGGATTCTACTGATCCCTGTCCACTAATTGGTTTAATCCATCCATGAAAGATGGAGATTACATTAGTATAGTTTCTTAAACAATGGGAGAAATCACAAAAATTGTCTTCTGGAAGAGCAGTATGAAGTAATGTGTAGACAAGAACAAAGTCTGAGGTGAGATAAGGGCTTCAAGTCAAGAAACCAATAGTGACCTGGTGGAAAAAGCAGGTGGCAGTTTGGCTAAATTCTGAAGGTAAGGTATGGATGCATTTTTCTCCCAGCTTGCTCTGGAGGTTTTGAAAGTGAAACCAGAGAAAGAACACTATGTCATTGTACTCGTCATCCTCTCTTGAGTTCAGGTCCTTATTTTCTTTTTAAAAATATTTTATTGATTATTTATTTGCAAGGGGAGAGATGGGAGAGATAGAGGAGAGAGAGGGGGGGGAATGTGTGGGCATACCAAGCGCTCTTGCCACTTCGAACAAACTAGTGCATGTGTCACTTTGTGCATCTGGCTTTACATGAGTACTGTGAAATCAAACCCAGACCGTGAGGTTTTGCAAGCAAGCACCTTTAACTGCTGAGCCATCTCTCAAGCTCTGTCCTTATTTTATCTCAACTATTTTTAAAAATAGTAATGACCACAATATATTATCACACCTTACATTTAACAATTCTTCAATACTATCATATATGTCATTCTTATTCAAGATTTTCCAGTGATTTCTCCTTGCTATCTTTCTGGTCTCTTTAAATGAAGTCTGATTGCTCCGTTACTCTCCCTTCACTTAGGAGCAAGTTAAATCTAATGAAAATAGCTTTGTTCATGTTACTCCATTCTTCCCAACAGTTTTTTTTTGTCATTTTATCTTGAACTTCTCCTTCCCTCTTCTTCCAAATATATAAGTAAAAACTGGCTCTGTTTTATATAAAGGATGTATTCTCAACCATCTCTCATAGTTTAAAACCGCCATAACTCCAATACTAAGCAGATAGATAGTAGAAGCTTTTTCCATATTTTTAATTACCATTATTGTACCAGTACTACATATGTTTTATATACATACATGTCAAACTTCATTTTTTTAATTGTAAGCAATTCAAATGCATAATATATTATCATCTTAAGAATATGGGGCTGGAGAGATGGCTCAGCGGTTAAGGCACTAGCCTCCAGTACCTAAGGCCCCGGGTTCAATTCCCCAGGACCCACATTAGCCAGACCCACAAGGTGGTGGTCCTGGTGTGCTCTCTCTCTCTCTCTCTCTCTCTCTCTCTCTCTCTCTCTCTCTCTCTCTCCTTGAAAATGAAAAAAATATTTAAAAAAAAAGAATATGAAGAACACAACTTGGAGGAAGACTGAGCATATGGGCTTCCCAGTAGTTAAGTCACTAGTGATTCTACAGACATTTCTTTTAGTGTTTTTATTTGAATTTTAAAATGTCCTATTGTGGCTCTGCAAGAATAGAGCTGCCTGAAAGGAAAGGCGGTGAAAAAAATGGACCCAAAGTTAGAAAAAGCTAAAAGAATATCCAGGAGAAATACTATATTTGTAGCTAAATATAAGGGCTCTCTTCAGCCAGAATGTACATCTTCCCATTTCATCCTCAAATTCTCCCATTAACAAACAAATCAGATAGTACCCATTCGTCTTAGGTGGATTCTTCACAGCACTGTAAAAGGAGAGTCTGGGGTAGGGCAAAAGTACAGAGTGAGACAGCAACTTGTAGTTAAGATATCGTAGCTTGTGGGTATCAAGGTCGAGGGCAAAACCTGATGACACAAGTAAAGCTGTGACTCTCCAGCTTCCTTCATACATGACAAAATATCTAATAGCAACTTTCAATGAATAGCTAGATGGATTAAAAGTGAAATGTTTATAGAATGGGATCAGATAGCCAGGAAGCAAGGCAAGGTGGGTAATGAGTTAAGTGCTTTCAACCTCTTTGCTCTACAAACCAGGTTGAAAACACTGAACTCTCCAACATTAGGTCAAATAAAAGGATGAATATAAATCAATGCTATGCTTCAAATACAACAACTACATGGAGTTTCAAGAAATTAAATACTTCTGTTGACTTTAATTTAGGAAGCAGAGCCCCTTGAAACACCCACTGTATCAAAGATTCTGCACTGGTCAACAAACAGAATAGTGGAAGTGCCACACAACATCCCTCTTATCCTAGGAAAAGACATGTAAAGACACAAGAGGGCAATGGAGCCGTACTCAGCACTGGAAGCTTGCTAAAGCGGAAAAGCCAGATGGAGGAGGTCTTACAAAAGACACACAGGACACAGACCTTTCTCCAAACCTACCCCTCAAAATTCTGAATTTGTTTGAGGTCAGCCTGTCCATTTTTTGAAGTTATGGGTTAGTGGAGAAGTTTCAAGGCTTCTGTCTCTCCTGAAATTGCCAAATAGGCCACCGAGAGGCACACAAGTCAAGGGATGATTGCAAGTCCAAGAACTGAAAAGATGCAGGAAGTTTTTATAGATGTCAGAGGTCATTCCCCCTCTTTTTGAGCTCTGCATAATCAGCCAGTTTTTAAGACTGTGCCTTGGCTATGAGCAGGAAATAACATACTCTCTTGGCTGTTCAGCTAGTAAAAACAGAGGTGACAAAAATCAGCTTGAATGCAGGAGAAGCTAAGAAAAAGATTGTCCATTAGT
This sequence comes from Zapus hudsonius, assembly GCA_004024765.1. Taxonomy (NCBI): domain Eukaryota; kingdom Metazoa; phylum Chordata; class Mammalia; order Rodentia; family Dipodidae; genus Zapus; species Zapus hudsonius. The sequence goes on along the minus strand of PVHP010032317.1, from coordinate 12,465 downwards.
GTAGGTTCTGGGGAATGAAGTGGTTCCTAAAGTAGAAGCTTTTTTATTGGCTAAAGTGACATCACTATTTCCAAGGCCATCTTCATGGGCCAGTGTTGCTTGGCAACGGCATACATAGTACACAATATTCTTGATATCTGAATGCATGGAATTCTTGGAGAGTTTTTAATTAGATTGGGACTTCACATTCTTTTTTGTATCACGTGATCATTTGCTAGTGTTTTTGAATTTTTAATTAGCACATAAAACATAAACATAATGTTAATGGGTTATCTTGTAATGCTTGGGTATTTATGTACATTTAGTAAAGTGTGACTAAAGTTAAACATATCCATTTCTTCCAACAGTTATTTTGTCTTTATGGTGAAAACTTTCACAATCTGCTTTTTTAAAAATGTACAGTACATTCTTGTTATCTATGACCACACAATAGGCTATGTGATAATACTACAAGGCTCCTTGCTCTTACCAAACCATGACTTAATCCTGTTAATCAATCTTTCCTCATTCCTCTCCCTGGCAACTGTCCTCAGCCGCTAATAGTTACCATTTCAACTCTCAACTTCTATGAGTTCAGCTTTTTATAGATTCCATGTATGGATGAGGTCATATTTTCCATACCTCACTTATTTCACTTAAAATAATGATATCCAGTTCTCTCCATGTTGATCAAATGACAGGATTGTATTCCTTTGGTGGGAGAATGGTATTCCTTAAGTATATGTATTTTTTTCTGTTCATTCATCAGTTGCTGGGCATTTGGGTCTCTTCCATTTCTTGCCTATTTTGAATAGTGCTGCAATGAACATGGGAATGCAGATCTCTCTTCAATGTATTGATTTTATTTATTTTAGATATACGTGTGTGTGTTTTGAAACAGGGTCTCACTTGTATAGCCCATATTGACCACAAACACATGATCTTCCCACCTTAGTCTCTCTCCCACCTCAGCCTCTTGAATGCTTGGATTACAAATATGCATTTATGTTTTTAAATATCCCATAATTTAGAAGTTGCCTAGTTTAATTTATACCCTAAGTATATTGTCTGTTGGCATATCTTTGCAAGCAAATGCCATTATTACCTTTCCTCTGCCTACAGAAATCTTAGTTCTCTGCAGTACTTCTAAAACACCACACCCTCTTTGATGCCTCTCTGTTCAGGAAGAATGAGTCACACACACACTCTTTTGTGATACTAGAAATGGAACCCAGGACCTTGCATATCTTAGAGCAAGTGCTATAGCAGTGAACTAAATCCCAAGCTCCCTTTGGTTTTGTAAATTGTTTTGTGTGTTCATCACTTACTATGTTTCTCATCCTTATAAGCTATATCACTACAAGTTAGTACTGTTACTAGACTTGGTGCAATGCTCATATCTTTTGCAAAATAATTGTGAAAAATTGAAATGTAAAGGTTTTTATCAATTGCCTGTCACAGTGCCAGTACTTTCTGGTTCTCTAACCTTATAAAACCTCTAACTTGCTCAGTAGCATTTCCTTTCCACGTTGGTCTTTAGGGTGTTACTACCTCATTTCCCTCAGCACCATGTGCTCTCTCTTTCCATGAAAGAAACAGATTACTGTCTTTCATCATTTACATGTATGTCTCTGTAGGGTATTAACAGTGGCTGTTTCTTATTTGTTTATTTTAGGTCACTGGCCCAGTTCAGATCAGAGATACCTCTGTGACATCAGACAGAAATAATATGGCATCTCTACCACTCCTAGATACCAGCTCTATTGAGAACCCAACGTTGTTTAATGACATCAAGATTGAGCCCCCAGAAGAACTCTTGGCTAATGATTTCAACTTGCCCCAGGTGGAACCAGTTGATCTCTCTTTTCACAAACCCAAGGCTCCACTCCAGCCTGCTAGCATGCTGCAAGCTCCAATACACCCTCCCAAGACACCATCTTCTACCCAGGCCATTGTGGTGTCTACTTCAACACCTGACACAAGCACTTCAGCAAACATCCCTACTGTTCTGACTCCAGGCTCCATCCTGGCTTCCTCTCAGGGGATTGGTAGCCAGCCAATTTTACATGTGATTCACACCATCCCCTCAGTCAGTTTGCCAAACAAAATGGGTGAACTAAAGACCATCCCTGTGGTGGTTCAGTCTCTGCCTATGGTCTACACTAGTTTGCCTGCAGACGGGAGCTCTGCAGCCATTACAGTCCCACTCATTGGAGGAGATGGAAAAAATGCTGGATCAGGTGAACATCAGTATTTTCCCCCTCCCTGGGTATCACCTCCTTCCTTCTGTTCCCTTTCTCATTCATCCTATTTCTTCTCACCTCCTCTAATTTTTTCTGCATACTGCTCTAATAGGAATCATTCATAAATACTGTTGTAAAATATTTTCTCTTTAATGCTTAAAAATGTACAATGATCCCCAGGTGTCATGTCACTTGCCTATAATTTCAGCACTTGGAAGGCAGAGGTAGGAGAAGCATGAGTCCCCATTCAGCCCTGGACTATATAGAGTTCAGGAGAGGCAAGTTTGGACTCCATAAGGAGACCTTCACTCCCCCAAAAAATTATATCTTCTTTAGACAACACTTTTAAATAGGTATGTATAACATTGAATAAAATATTATGTATTTTCCTAGAAACTTCATGTTATTTGTTAATAACTTAAACCATTATGTGTTTAAAATGTTACTGTTTTAAATCAAAGTATAACACTTAAATCTATTTAAATTCAATCTCAAACTTCAGACCATAATTTAAGCTTACTAAGAAACTCTCCATTGGGCTTTCCAGGTGGTTGTGTTTATTTTTCTGTGCCATTACGAATGCTTTTGGTGGAAACTTCAAAAACATTTCTATCACTACCATACTTATCAATAATAGCTCCTGATTTTCCCAACACCTTCCTTTTTCTTTTCCCTCCACAAAATAGTCTCTGAAAAAAAAATTGCCATCTTTCCTCTGCTTCCTCTCATTTGGCATCTGTCACCTTATTGCTTACTTTTTTATTGCTTATATCACAAGTATAGGACATTATTTCCAGCTGAATTATTAATTCCTCAAGAATAAGGCTATCTTGTGTGTGTGTGTGGGGGTTCTCTCCAGAGATACTATCACAGTGCTAAATAGAAGTAGCCTTACCACAGATAATTTGATGAGCAAACAAGCTTGATGATTGGTCTAGAGAGATTCATGTGCTGTAATCTTCCAAATTTATTTCTTTATATATTTATGTATTGATGTTTTACATCACTGAAGATTAGATTTATGGCTTCACACATGCTATACAAGTGCTTTATTACCAAACTACATCCCTAGCCCTCTTTCTACTTTTTTTTTGAGACAGAAATTCACTAAGTTCCCTTGGCTGGCCTTGAAGACACTTTGTAGCCCATGGGAGTATTAGAATTTAAATCCTCTTCCCTCAGCCTCCTGAGTAGTAGCTGAGATTACAGGTCTCTACAACCAAGCCTACCTCATTTAGTTTTTAAAGTAAGCTCAGAATTCAGAAAGGTAGAAACTTAGTCTCCCTTTAATGCCCTCCCACAACATTGTAGTTCCCTTCCTTGAGTTGTACCTATTTTAGTTTATAATCAGTTTATAATCATTGTTCAAGATATTTAGCTTTACTGTATCTATCGAGGTGCATTCATTTTGAGCGTTGTGCTTTAGAAAAACCTTAAGAGGCTGAAATATAATCAGAGGATGAGAATTCAGGATGAGAAGAGGAATGTAACCCATGTCAGGTGAAGCGTAGATAATGTTTGGCACAAATTAATAAAATTAAACGTGAGATATATGGCTGGAAATTTTCAGAATCAGTTTTCTAAGAGTCCTCTCTACCTTTGGTATTCAATATCCTTTGAACATGCTATCACTAAGTGAAGGATAGTGAAAACAGCATACAAAATACCAATTTGCTGAGACTGAATTTGAATAAATATACTATATATTAGTGTTTGGTTATAGAAATTATATATTTTTGTAACAACTTTGTTTTTGAGATATGGTGATAGTTTCTACATAGGAAATAAATGCTAGACAACAAAAAGAAAACAAATAGAAAAGGAAATAAAATTACCTGTGTGAAAGTGCTGAAATAGGCATTGGAGAATTAAGGAGTGGTTTGAAGGAGCTTTGAATGCCCCACATCCCTCCTTCTAATATCTATTATTTTCACCAGAGCCACTCAAGGTATATACAATAAATTTTAAAAGTGTTATATCTAATTCTAAGCTAAGGGCTATTATTAGCTCAGTAGTCACCCAAAAGTGGTGCTAACCCCTATGGGTCACACAAGGCAATTAGAGAAGGAATGAAAGGACCTTAAATTTTTTTTCTTACCCTTTACATGCTACTTTTCCTTTTGCTTTTCTGAATGTTTACAAGCTTAAGGTAATAATAATATGTCTATATGATGTATCCTCCATACACAGACATGCACACATACTGAGATGCATGCTTAAAGCTTTTTAGTGCATAATGTGATCAAAGTATAGAGGAAACCAAGTTATTTCTTTATATTCACTCTTAACTAAGTAAAAAAAAAAAGAATCTCACTGGATTTAGGAATTTGCTCCCCACCTGATCGAGTTTTGTCAGTAGTTTAAAACATGCTTAGTTGGGCAGGAGAGATGGCTAAGCTGTTAAGACACTTGCCCATGTACCCATATAAAGCCAGATGCTTTGCAGCTGGAGGCCCTGGTGTGTCCATTCTCTCTGTCTTTCTGTCTTTCTGCTTGCAAATAAAAATAAATCAATAGTTGATAATATGGAATACTGAATACTTTATGTGCATACTAGGTGTTAGTCACATGTTGCATTTTATTGGTTCATTTCAACTTAATAGCACAAGATATGAAAGAGATGTCTTAACTCTGGGGTAATCCTAGGAATTATCTCAGAAAATCCAGGTAACTATTCAAGTAATTCAGTTCAACAAAAACACGTTGAACCTGTCTTTTCTGCAGACCCTTACCTAGGGGCTAGAGATGTAGATAAAGCAGACCCAGCTCCTGGAACTGGGGAAATTCACATTCTTGTGGTACCAGAACAGTCCTCACCACCCTTCCTTTAAAGACAACTCTGTTACTTGCTAAGATAACATTTTTAAGTTACTTTTTTTCTGTACAAATACTCTTCTATCTTTCCATTATTTTATTACCTTGCTTTCACTTCTCAATGTGGGACAAACTTGGGATCCATAAAATAATCTCAGAGGTACATACATTCTGTTCTACTGTACTCCCTTTTTTTAAAAAAAAGTTTTATGTATTTACTTGCAAACAGTGATACAGACAGAGAGACAGGGTGAGTATGGGCACACCAGGGCCTTTAGCCACTGCAAGCAAACTCCAGATGCATGCGCCACTTTGTGCATCTGGTTTCCATGGGTACTGGAAAGTTGAACCTGGGTCCTTAGGCTTTGGTGGAAGGTGCCTTAACCACTAAGCCATTTCCCCAGCCTTATTATTATTTTTTACTTCTAGTAAAAGTTGACCCCACTTCCATGTCTCCACTGGGGATTCCAAGTGATGGTGACGAGAGTGCAATTGAGAGTGGATCCTCAGCCTTACAGAGTCTGCAGAGATTGCAACAAGAGTGAGTATGAGTATTCAACACTGCCCCATACCTCTGTTTGTGTGTATACTATGCATGTGTGTATAGAGGTGGAATTAATCTGACACAACAGTAAAAGTTTGAGGACAACAAAATATAGGTAAACTGCTTCCTTAAGGAAATATGTGAGTTTGTGTACACGTGTGTCTTTGTATACATCTTATGATAGTTAGGTCTGAACTCTGTACCCATCAGTTTTATCCTTGAAATAAAGTCTTCAAATTTACTGTAAATTACAGTTGTGTACTGTTTCCTTCTAAGTTTAAAACAGCTTGGGGAGCTAGAGAGATTGCTCAGTGGTTAAGGAACTTGCCTTCAAAGCCTAATGACCCAGGTTCAGTTCCCCAGTACCCACATAAAGCCAGATGTGCATGTATCTGGAATTTATTTGCAGTGGTTGGAGGCCCTGTACCAATTCTCTCTCTCTCTCTCTTTCTCTCTCATCTTCTTTCTATCTCTCAGCATGCAAGTAAATAAATAAATAGAAATAAAACAGTTTGGTGTTCCAATTTTGAAACTAAGTGGAAGAAATTCACTTGTGTTCAGCAACAATGTTGTATGAAAAATGCATCTCGTTAAGCACATGAATGGTCCTTATTTAAATGAGCTGCTCAAACTGTTTGTGAACACAGCTACCCATTACCACCTTCCCTGCTTTCTTGGGGATGAGCATTTACTGAGCGGAGTCGCCTAGTTGAGAGAATTGCCTTCTTTATTCCAATTATTTCTTCTCTTGGGGAGCTAGCACTAAATTCACATAAATCAAAAGAGTGCTACTGAGGTAGCACCACGATAAGCAAACTTAACTGTGTTAAGTCTCTCTCTCTCTCTTTCTCATTTCTCTCTCTCTCTCTCTCTCTCCCTCTCCCTCTCCCTCTCCCTCTCCCTCTCTTAAAGTCTTTGCTTGTCCTTTTCTTTCTTTCTTTGCTTAGACCAGCAACAATGGTCCAAGTGCCAGGAGAAGAATCATTTGATTTGAAGAGAAGACGGATTCACCAATGTGATTTTGCAGGATGCAGCAAAGTGTACACCAAAAGCTCTCACCTGAAAGCTCACCGCCGAATCCATACAGGTCTGTTCAACGCTAACCACCCCTCCCCACACACATGGATTTCTGAGAACTAGGAACATAAGAAAGTCTTGAAACAAAGACAGATTCACTTATATTCATGGGTACAGACCTCATCTGTGGTTTTATTCCTATGTCTTGGTCCTACTCTAAGGCAACTTTTATCAAATCAGTCCAGGAAATCATGAAGCTTAGTGTCCTCTGAACTGTCATCAGTAGTGGTCACCTGTAGATCTTCTAATGGAAAAATCATACACTGAACCAAATATTAAGAAAGCTAAACAAGCCAGGCATGATGGAGCATGCCTTTAATCCCAGCACTCAGGAGGCAGAGGCAGGAGGATTGCTGTGAGTTTGAAGCTGCCCTGAGACTACAGAGTGAATTTGAATTCCAGGACTTCCTGGGCTAGAGTGAGACACTACCTCAACCCCCCCCCCAAAAAAAAAAGAAAGTTAAGCAGTCTGTCCATCACTACCAGGGCTCAGTGGTCAAGGCACTTGCCTTTAAAGCCTAATGAACCAACCGCGAAAGAGTACAAAAGCAATTGAAACTAAGTGAAGTTAAATAAAAGCAAGCTCTTGGATCTTAGCACCACCATTAGCTAACTATCATGTGTACCTTTGTTTACATTCTAACAAAGATGTGCATAAATCAAGCATATGTGGTGAGGACTGTATCAAACTGAAGGGTACATGCTCATTTGAAGGAGATCCTCCATGTAACTTCAGATAACCATTAGGAAATCCTCCAATTTTTATTTTTGTTCATTTGTTTGTTTGTGATAACATCATTATGGGTTGGTTACTGTCTTGTAATTCCCTATACAGTACAAATTGGCTTTGAACTTCCAATTGTCCTGCCTCAGCCTCCCGAATTCTAGAATTATAGGCATGTGTCACCATACCTAACTTTCCTAATATTTAAAGAAAAACAAGAAATCAAGGTTTGTAATATAGAGTGTCTTATATTTTGAATGTTGCCATTTAGTTCAAAATTTTTATAACACCAGGAATTTATTCAAATAAACCTTCCTAAAAGTCAGATGCAGCTTGAAAGTCATCAATTTGTATCCTGTGCCTTGGTGACTCCTCCCCATATTAGAATTGGGACTTACACACCTTATACAAGGAAGAGTCTCATTTTTTCTTGCAAATATCTCCTATCTTACATCCATAACATTAGGATTTGCATGAAAGGACCCACAAACCTAGTGGAAGCATCTGGAGTCTATGAATAAGTGACTGATTTTCTGGCTATGTTTCTGCAAGATTCCTATGACATTATTCTTATTTACTGATGTTTTTGCTTCTCCTCCATATAGGCATGTGCTGATTCCAATGAGTGTATATATTACTGAAGTATTTAAAAATAAATTTCAACATGAGAAAGCAGAATTATTTACTGGACTTTGATATAAATCCCCTTCGTTTTTATCTTTAAGAATTTTATTTTTTATTATTTTTTAAAATTTTTTTAAAATATATATTTATTGTCCATAATGAGTTACATTATTTAGTGGGTAAACAATGCATTGTTATCCCAAATTCCCCAATTCCTCCCCTCCCCCTCCCAGATCAGTTGTATATCCTCCTCCATGGGCAGTCTGTATTAGTCCTTGTGGCAAGGGATCCTGGATATCCTAGTACTCAGCCCGGTTCTCCTGGCCCAAGTGTGTTGTTACTGAGGGGTGCCATGCCTCCGGACAGTCTTCCCCACCACGGCTCTCACAATCTTTCTGCCCCCTCTTTCGCGCAGTTCCCTGAGTCGTGGTGGGTGAGTAATAAGGCTGCTTTAATGTTGCGAGCTTAGAGGACCTTGTGTCGAAAATCCTTGGTTCCTGTCTCAATGGCCTATCCTGTGTTGATTGAATGACTGTGGTTATAGGTCCCTTGTTCATCATTCATTGTCTGCTGGGTTCCCTATGGATCCTCCCCGATATGACTGTGGTGGCTCCTCTCTTGCCAGGATCTCAGCCATCGGTTGGTAGGGTTAGATGGACCACAGCTCTCTCGTTGCATCCTGAAAAACACAAACACATTTGGCTTATCCAGAGTTGGTTGAATGGCTGTGGGTATGGGTCTCTTGTTCATCCAGTCCTTCTCTGCAGGGTTTCATATGGATCCTCCACAATATGACTGTGGTGGCTCATCTCTTGCCATGATCTCATCTTTTGGCCTGCTGTCGGGTGGTAGGGTTATATGGACCACAGCTCACTCGCTATATCCTGAAAAAATACAAATACTCCATCGGAGAGTTAGAACAGTATAGGTTAACAAATATACACCATTCTGGATTACCTAGTTTCTATTTTTAGTAGCCTCCCTGTCAGACGTTTGCATAATGCATCTTTTCTTGGGAGCCCAAGTGTATGGGATCCGATGCATATTGCCCTAAATCCCCATTTCCAATCAAGGGTTCCCCCTCACTAAGTGGAATATTTGGCCGAATTTAATGGCTGTTGATTGTCTCCCCCAGGCCCAGGCTCCTTCATTGCACAATTGCTCCTTTCTTGGTTTGCTGTTCTCTCCCAGGAGGAACTGTATTCAGCCTATTCATGGCCGCAGACTATGTTTCATGCCAATGGTCTGTTTACTCCAGTTATCGCCATTCAGTTTCCCCTGGCAGCTTGTGCAGTGCCCTCCAGCCCTTCACTAACTGCCATCTGGGGGTTGGTTACCATTTCAGACCTCGCTGGGACTCTCGATGAAGATCGATGGCATTCTATGGTTTCTTCAGCAACAGGATTTTGTCTCAGGCCTAGGGAGGGCATTCAAGAGCCTTGACAGAATTCTGTCTTGTTTTTGGAACCTCATGGGTCACTTTGGTCAACAGCTCAGTGAGGGAAGGGACCAGGGACTGGGACTCGGGGCTTTCAGATTGCTCAATTATTCACAGACTTAAACATTCTCTCCTGCTATTCACGACCCCTCATGCCAGTTGACACCCACTATTTACTCTTTAGGTTACACTATGCTTGTAAGGATTTTATGTTTTTGAACCTAATTAGGATTGGCCTCCTGCTTAAGCCATTCACCTCCCCCCTTCCCTTACCCCTCATTCATAACATCTCTCTTCTTTCTATAAGTCTGCATAACGAAAACATTTATCCTCATTAAGGACCGCATATGAGGGAGAGTATGTGGCATTCAAATCTCTGTTCTTTTGAGTGTTTGCTTAGTAAGATCTGCTCAAAGTCAGACCATTTTTTCCTAAATTTCGATATGTCATTTTTCCTTTCAGCTGAGTAGAGTTCCATCGTATAAATATACCACAGTTTCGCTGTCCATTCCTCCATGGATGGGCACTTGGGTTGATTCCAGTTCTTGGCTATTATGAATTGAGCTGCTATAAATATAGTTGTACAAAATTTTCTGCATCGAGATGTGGCGTCTTGCAGGTAGATGCCTAGTAGAGGGATAGCTGGGTCCATTGGTAGTTCTATGTCCATTTTGTCTAGAAGTCTCCACACTGCTTTCCATAGTGGTTGAACAAGTTTGCAATCCCACCAGCAGTGAATGAGGGTTCCTTTTTCCCCACATCCTCAACAGCAACGATTGTTGTTGGTTTTCTTTATGATTACCATTCTGACAGGTGTAAGATGGTATCTCATTGTGGTTTTGATTTGCATTTCCCTGATGCTTAAGGATGCTGAGCACTTTCTTAAATGAGTCAAGGCCATTTGTGTTTCCTCCTCCGTGAATTCTCTGTTGAGATCAGTGCCCCATTTAGTGAGGGGGCATTTTGGGTTTTTGTTAATAATTTTTTTGAGTTCTCTGTAGATTTTTGAAATTAGGCCTCTGTCAGAATTGTGGCTAGCGAAAATCAATTCCCAATTTGAAGGGGGTCTATTGGCTCTGAGTGTGGTTTGTTTGTCTGTACAAAAGCATCTGAGCTTGAACAGGTCCCATTGGTTAAGTGTTGGTCGTATTTCCTGAGCTGCTGGAGATTTGCTCAGGAAATTTTTTCCCACTCCTAATTCATGCAGTGTTCCTCCTATTTTTTCTTCCAGGGTATTCAGGGTTACCGGGTTTATATTAAGGTCTCTGATCCATTTGGAGTTGATTTTTGTGCACGGTGAAAGGAGTGGGTCTAATTTCATTTTTTAACACGTGTTTATCCAAATCCTCCAGCACCATTTGTTGAAGATGCTATCTTTGGCTCAGCGTACATTGTTGGCCCCCTTGTCAAAGACCAGATGACTGAAGTTACTTCCATTTAAAGCTGGGTCTTCAATTCTGTTCCATTGATCTGTCTTTCTATTTTTATGCCAGTACCATGCTGTTTTCATTACTATGGCTTTGTAATATGTTTTGAAGTCAGGCATGGTGATGCCTCCTGAGTAGGATTTGTTACTTAGAATGGTTTTGGCTATCCGGGGACTATTGCCATTCCAAATAAATTTAGAGATTATTTTTTTCTATGTCTGTGAAGAAAGAGGTTGGGATTTTTATCGGAATAGCGTTGAATCTGTAGATCGCTTTTGGCAGGATTGCCATTTTTACTATATTGATTCTCCCTATCCATGAGCATGGAATATCTTTCCATCTTCTCACTTTCTCCTTTATTTCCTTCTTAAGTGTTTCAATATTTTCCTTATATAAGTCCTTTACAACCTTGGTTAGTGACATTCCAATGTATTTGATTTTTTTAGAGACTATAGAAAATGGGACAGACTCTCTGATGTCTTTTTCTGTCTGCTTGCCTTCTGCGTATAGGAAGGCTACTGATTTTTGTGTATTAATTTTGTATCCTGCCACATTGCTGAAGGCATTAATCACCTTCAAGACGTTACTGATACTATTCTTTGGGTCTGATATATAAAGGGTCATGTCATCTGCAAGGAGGGATAGTTTAATTTCTTCCTTTCCAATTTATATTCCTTTTATGTCCTTCTCTTGTCTTATCGCTTGAGCTAGAATTTCAAACACTATGTTAAAGAGCAGTGCTGAGAGTGGACACCCCTGTCTTGTTCCTGAATTGAGAGGGAACTCCTTGAGTCGTTCACCATTGAGAATGATCTGTGCTTTAGGAGATTTGTAAATTGACTTTATTAAATTGAGAAATAGGCCATTTATGCCTATTCTTTCGAGAGCTTTGAACATGAAGAGGTGTTGAATTTTGTTAAAACCCTTCTCTGCATCTATTGAGATAATCATGTGGTTTTTGTGCTTGAGCCGATTAATATGGTGTATCACATTTATCGACTTGCGTATGTTGAACCATCCCTGCGTCTCTGGGATAAAGCCAACTTGGTCAGGGTGGATAATATTTTTAATGTAGCATTGTATCCGGTTTGCTAGGACTTTGTTCAGGATTTTTGCATCTAAGTTCATCAGAGATATGGGTCTCTAGTTCACTTTTCTTGTTGCATCCTTGCCTGGTTTGGGGATTAATGCAATGGAAGCTTCATAGAAGGTGTTTGGTAGACTTCCCTCTTTTTCTATGCTTCTAACAAACTTCAGAAATAGTGGTTTCAGCTCTGTGATGAAGGCTTGGTAGAATTCAGCTGAGAAACCATCTGGTCCTGGGCTTTTCCTTTTGGGAAGGTTTTTGATTACATCTTCAATCTCTCTAGGTGTGATAGGTCTATTTAGTGCTTTAATCTGCTCTGGGTTAAGCTTTGGCAGTTGGTAGGTGTCCAAAAACCTGTCCATTTCTTCCAGGTTCTCTAATTTTGTGGAGTAGAGGTTTTGGAAGTATGACCTGATGATTCTTTGAATGTCTTTTGGATCTGTTGTGATCTCACCATTGTCCTTTCTGATTTTGTTGATTTGGGCTTTCTCATTTCTTTGTTTGATTA
>PVHP010032316.1:0-20427 GCA_004024765.1 Zapus hudsonius | reverse complement strand
GAGAGAGAGAGAGAGAGAGAGAGAGAGAGAGAGAGAGAGAGAATGGGCACATCAGGGCCTCCAGCTGCTGCAAACAAACTCCAGATGCATGTACCGCTTTGTGCATCTGGCTTTGTATGGTCACTGGGGAATCAAACCTGGGTCTTTAGGCTTTGCTGGCAAACATCTTAACCATTGAGCCATCTCTCAAGGCTAAATAGCAAGTTCTGGTCTCAAAACAGAGAAGCCAAACTGATTTGTTCAACAATTTTTTGATACTTTCTATGTGCTATGAACTAATACCTCAATGAAGGAAATAAAAGAACTGTCTGCAACATCAGTGAGGTAATATGAACGAGGTACTTGGAATAGGGAGACACGTAGTAAGCCTACGTTCTAGGCCGCTGTCCTTGGCATGGCTCTAATGATCTTGCCTCTCTTTTGTCTAATTTTGACCGGTTTATTAGAAACCACTCATCACAGTAGCTACGACTCTGGCTCTGGAAACACGACTGCATTTCTCTCTTGTCTCCCACTATTTTAGGTTGTGTGGGCTTAAATCAATAACTGGACTTCTCCATGTCTTCCTTTTCTAACCTGGAAAATGTGGTAAAGATTCAGAGAGATTTAGTGGATAATGATCATCTGGTTAGGGTTACCATGGTAACAACACTACAGTTGACAGGTAAATTAGTGATATTTACATCCTAGTCTCACAAGGAACATTTGAATAGGATTAAACCTATTAATCCTATGATTAAAACATCCATTTCTTGCCATCACCTTACCCTCTCTACTTCCTTCTTTGCACAAATGTAACTGCTTCCAAAAATATCTTCTTTATGTACATAAAAAATCAATCCCACTATCCCTTCTCCTTCAATTGAAATTGCTTAGTCTCCAGAAGTCCCCTTGCTCTCTGACCCATATGATCCATCCAAGATGAAAGAGGGTCTGGTTGTTTCTGTTCAGGTTTGGTGACTTGATTTCATTTGGAAGAAGGGTCCTAAGTCAGCATCCAGTGAGTCCATGTTTGCTGCCACATTCCTTCTACTTGGTACTTTTGTAAGCAAGACACCAGTATGGGGTCCTGAGCCCCCTGAGCACTCCCATGCCCACCACCAAGCCCTGCTTTCAAACATCGAAGCACATGGATGGATCTCAACTGAGTCTGAGCCAAGATGGACTCCAACAACACATGCCTTGAAACAGCGAGCTGAGAAATAGCCTTGGTCTCCCTTTTGCTTTGGCTCCAGTCACTGTTGAACTTGCCCTCTCATCTCCCACTTCCCCCACCCACTTCAGCAGCCTGACTTTCACCTTGGTCTCCACTTCCAAATCACATTCCTCTGCTGGGTCTACTGATTGCCCTCTAGTTTGTAAAGGGATCACAATACATTTTCAAAATCCTTATCGCAATGCCTCCTCTATCTACTCCTTCCTTCCTAAAGCAAATGGTCAGAAATTTTGGCCTTGGCCTTCTATCCCCACCAAATTCTTCCCACAGGATTTGTCTTTTCACTCTTGATAGAATCTGCAAAACATATGCAAATTCCCTACTGATCTGCAAGCCTATAGGCTCCTTGTCCCTGGGTTTGAATCACAGCCAATGGGTGTCAAAGTTATCCTGACTGATACATTACCGGAGGCCCCTTCCAAGTAGATGCTGGCCAGCTGCTCCTGTTGTTTATGAAACGGGTCCTCTCCTTTTTTCTGGAAAGTTCTTCCCTTCATCTTCCTTCCTTTATAGGCTCAACATAGGTTTTTCTTTTTGTGTTTCTTCCTTCTGTTGAATATCCCCTCCCCAGTCATTATATAGCACACAACAGAAAACCTCCACCTTTCCTTCATCTTGTCATCTTTCCCCCTACGTCTTGTCTATTTCTAAGTCTTCAGCCTTCTCCTGACATTCCTCATCTGTAAAATTCCAACTGGAAGCTGTCTAAGGACTGTTCCAGGAAAACTAAGATGCACCTGGTGTCACGAACTTGTGATCCCAACAGTCAGGTGGCTGAGGCAGGAGAATTGCAAGTTTCAAGCTACCCTGATACCTTGTCCTAGAAAGAGAGAAAAGAGGGAAAATGCAGCTGTCACTTCTCTTCTCTTCTCTTGTGATGTGTCTTACTTCACCACCTCTTCAAGCTGTGTCCCTCCCTTGTGATCTCGCTGCCCATCCTTATTAGGACCTGTCTTCAGACATTCCAGACTGCATTATTCAACAGTCAGACTTCTATCTCGTCATGAGATCTCCACTATGGCTTTCAAAGCACCTGACTCATCTAACTCTCAAAATAAACTCAAGAGTAGGAAAAAAAAACAGATTCCTTGGCTTCATTTTCTATTTTTTATTTATTTTTATTGTTTTATTTATTAAACAGAGACAGACAGAGAGAGAGAAAGAGAAAGAGAGAGAGAATGCACCAGGGCCACCACCTTGTGGGTCTGGCTTATGTGGGTCTTGGGGAATTGAACCTGGGGCATTAGGCACTGGAGGCAAGTGCCTTAACTGCTAAGCCATCTCTCCAGCCCTCATTTTCTTAAAGATAAGAAAACAAAGAATTTAAGAGACCAGACCCAGCATGATGGCACACACCTGTAATCCCAGTACTGCAGAAGTGAAGGCAAAAAGATCAAGAGTTCAAGGCCAGTCTCAGGTATATACACAGGAAATAAATAAATAAATAAAACACGGCTATTACCAAGTCAGTCTTTGTCTAGAAGAACAATTCCTTTTGAATCTGGAGTTGGGAGATGAAGAACATTTTATATCACTTCCAGTATGATCGCTAGAGAGGATGCAACTCTCCAGTTGGAAAACATTCAGAAGTTGCACTTTGACAAAGGGGAGCAGAAGAGAGACTGCAAATGACAGGCAAGCCTGATCAGGCCTTATAGACCCAGAGACTGGTGGTCACATCGTGTGCTAGGAAAACTTGGAACACTGACAGGAACAGAGGAGCTCCTACCAGGGACCTAATGTATAAGAGGATATGGTAATGGAGACCTCCTTAAATAAAAAATTATATTTCTAGAACATGGGAGCAGAGAATAAGCCAGGTGGAAGGTCCTCTCAGCCCAGGGAATGGCACTGGCATGCCCTACATCCTTGAAGGGAGCCCTGCCTTTGAGTGGTTTCAGGATGAATGTTCATGGAATCCCAAGGGGCAGGCTCTAGAGATCTCTGTCTGGAGTGCTTTCTGAATCATGCATTCATTTTCTTCATTTGTTCATTTATCCAATGAATCACTAACTATCTCTCCCTATGGAAAGGCAAGTTTCCTAACACAAGTTGTGTTCCCCAGGACACAGTTTAATAAACGATTATTTCTTGGATGCATGCTAAGTACCATGAGCTCTTAGAAAGTATTAGGCAAAAATAATAATGATGATAGATTTTCAATCAAGTTTGAGAAAAAGTGATATATTACACTTCTAAAACCATACCCATTTGCAGATTCACAATAAGCATTAACAATTTGAAAGTCTGAAAATCCACTCAGCACATCTCAAGTGGTTGGAGACTTATTGAAAATTAATATGACCACACAAAACATGCCCCAAAGGCCTTCTAAATGAGAAGGAAAGAGATGAAGTAATAAATACAACTGTCCTTCTAAGAAGTTTGGTGGTAGGAAAGGAGACTTGAAATAGAATAATAATTTGAGCTTGAAGAGAGACCATTAAATAGGAGAAATGGAAGGGTGTAGATGACTACTTGAAGAGAGATAATAAAGTTAGAGGTGATAAATCAGAAAGAGGATGATTATTTTGAAGTCTACAGAGTACAAGCTCCATGAGCATTGCTCTAACTTTTGTGTGTGTGTGTGTGTGTGTGTGTGTGTGTGTGTGTGTGTGTGTGTGTCATTGAATTAAGAAACTCACACATGCTAGGCAAGGGCTCTATCACTGAATTATATCCCAACCCTTCTCCACTTTTTAACTTTCTTATTGTCTGAGACACTATTTGGCACAGTTGTCCAGGCAGGCCTTAAACTTACTCAGTAACCCAGACACGCTTTGAGCTGTCAATCTTCCTGCCTGAACCTCTTGAATAGCTAAGATTAAGACCGGCAGAGTCAGTCCTAGGACAAATTTTCTTATTGTTTTTAATAATGGCCTATACTCACTGGTGATCCAAGGCTACACAAGTTGTCTCTTCTTATAATCTACCCTTAAAGCCAGGAATGGGGGCTCGTGCCTAGAAACCCAGCACTCGGGAGGCTGAAGCAGGAAGATTACACTAAATTTGAGGCCATCCTGGGTTACTTAGTAAGTCTGAGATCAGCATGGGCTACAAAGTGAGTATCTGTCTAAATAAATAAATAAATAAATAAATAAATAAATAAATAAATAAATAAATAAATAAATAAATAAGGGATAGATATATAAATAAAATACCCCTTATCACTCATAGCTGCTTCCTCACAAAAGTCAAGGTATAGCTAACAGCAAAGAACAAGACAAGGAGTGACTTGAAAATGAGAAGTGGGTCTTGTTTCATGACTGATAAATCAAGAGTTTGGGTGCAAACTCCTGATTTTTAAAAAATTACAATACATGGTAGCTGTTGGTGATACAACCAGACAAAAACAGGTCATTTGTACTCGAATCACAAGTCTGCATTTTAACAATAAATTCAAAATGATCTAGTTTAGAAACACGTGTGTTCGGCTGAATAAGTGTTTCCAGTATCACAACAATGACAAAGCCTCCTGGTGGATGCCTCAGCTCTCTGGCATGACATTATTGTTACTGGCTTTAAGGCAACTTCTATTAATAGATGCCACGGTTCTTGTGGCAGATTCATGAGTCTGTGGCTCTACTTTAATAATACTTTTGAGAATATTTTGAGCTAAAATGGGATTTTTTTCTTAAGCAGTTCAAATTCAGTGCAAGGCACCCAGGAGGGTTTTATTTAGAAGAGTGTTAAGGGATCATCCCCTCACCCCAAGGCACTAGTTTCTAAGTAAAAGATGGAGAGGGTGCTGTTATGGCATTTGGAATGAGAACTGTCTGGTGGGAAGAGAAGCAGGCATCTCCGGCCTTCTAAGAGGAGCTAGAAGGCAACCCTTGCTGTGCCTATGGTTTCCCTAGGACCACTTGTCCATGATGAACCTTTCTACCTGTTAGCACAGAGAGACAGTGAAGAGCAATACTGACCAGCCTCCCCTGCTATCCCCCTTTTTAGGGGCAAACTATTTCATGGGCTTCCATCTAAATGTTGTATTTTGAATCTCCCATCCAAGTACTAACCAGACCGGACCCTGACAAGATTAGGCACTTTCAGGGTGGTATGGCCATAGACTATTTTGAATCTCATAATGCCTGTAAGTTAATTTTCCTTCTATGACTTACAATGACACCTACAGGCATTTGAATATTAGTGACACATATAATGTGCATATGTGGGGGTTGATGTTGGGAGTTCAAATGACTTGAGGACTCCGACAGACTACCTTTTTAGCCCTGAGATGCAGCATTTGGGATGTGATCCACTGACTAACATCGCTTTGCGCTATTGCTTTCTTGAGGTCTTTGAACCTTTGTTTCTTGGAGAACAATGACATGGTAATAATAGTAATAACATTTGCCCGATACCTGCTAGGAAGGGGACAGTTTAAAAATATCTGTCCTCAGAAATAGTAAGGAAAATTTCCATGCTTACAGGAGAATCCAAGACAACAAGGGTAACCATGTATCCAAGGTCACATAATAATATTTTGACCTTTTCGTGGTGGTTGAAGATTGAACCGAGGGTCTACCACGTGCTAGGCAAGTGGTCACCACTGGGTCATATCCCTAGTTCTCTTTTCACTTGATTTTTGAACGTATATCTGTGGGATGTTTGTGCACTTGTGTTCTTATGTGTATGGACACAAGTATATACACACTTGTGCATGCAGACAAGAGGTCGACATCAGCTCTCTGCCTCTTTCATTCTCCACTTTATTTTTTAAGACAGTTTCTCACTGACCCTTTACCAACTGAACCATGGCCCCAACCCCTTTTCTACTTTTCAAAACAGTCTTCATAAGTTACCCCGGCTGATTTTGAACTCCCTCTATGGCTCAGAAAGACCTTGAATATTTGATCTTGCTTCAGCTTCCCAGGTAGGTAGGATTCCAGGCCTGCGTCACCAAACCTGCTTGATATATTTTTTAATACCGGGAACTGAACTTCCAATTGTGCCATTAAATGGTTCAATCTGGACTTGTTTGATTAGCAAAAGGCTGTTGTTTTCTGGACTTAAGTGAGTTAAGCACAAGTTGAAGAATTTATGTTCTAAAACCTTGACAAGGACCCCAATCTAGTTGTTATATAAACCAGGAAAAATTGCTAATCTCTGATGATTTTGATTTATATTACTTCTTATTGACATACAGGCATAAGTACAAGGAACTTTCTGTTTTGCTCAATCACATTTTCCTATCAAGAGTTACTATCCATGCAAAAGTCAATAATTTCTAAAAATTAAGGGAGAAACCCATACCATTAGTACTCAGTTGAGCATGGTATAATCACTTTGTATTACCTAGAACCTCATTTATGATATTTTTTAAATCTTCTAATCTCAAATGCTACTACACAGTTTTGACTCTAGCACCTAATTAATAACTCTAAGAGCTTCAGAGCTAAACCAACCAGCCTTCATACTCTGGGGCTCTTGCAGGAGATCCATATAGGTACCAAGGTTGTACAATGGAAGATTGTAACAGGTCACTTACACATTGAATATAAAAAGATAAAGAATCATAATGACCTATAGTAATAAACTAGCGCAAAGGCACTAAGAAAACCCTCACAAGTGAGGAGAATGGCCAAAGAGTTAGATGTGAACATCAGAAGACATCTAGCCAGGAAGAAATGCACTATGTTCTATTGCAGGTTAACACCAATAATTTGTTTCCTTCGTTCTATTTGTTTTAATACCATTGCA
Source organism: Zapus hudsonius (assembly GCA_004024765.1). NCBI lineage: Eukaryota > Metazoa > Chordata > Mammalia > Rodentia > Dipodidae > Zapus > Zapus hudsonius. The sequence goes on along the minus strand of PVHP010032316.1, from coordinate 13,511 downwards.
TGCTGGCAGGATTTAAAAAAAAGAATTTGGAAAATGAAGTATATCATGGGCTCTCTGGATCCAAGGCTTTATCCTCTCCTTTGCCCCCTTCCCCTTCACAGAAACGAGAAACAGTCTGTCTGATCCTCCTCTTGGAATTAGTGATGAAACCTATGGTTAGCTTTGTGCATCCTTACCTTGGAGGCCTTAAACAGAATGGCATCCAAGAGTTTATTTGTAGCTTTCCAGATAGGATAGGGACAGGCTTCCAATGTGTGATGTGTCATTGTTTCAATGTTCTAATTAATCATTTTAGTTTGATGGGGGGTTTTCTTAACTATACCAGTCTTTAGAGGAGAAATACATATTTATTGATTTCCTATGTGAATATATGTCTCCAAATCAATCTTTGTTTCCAAGACTTAGTTAAAATAATTTCAAGCCTAAAATTTCCACTTGTTTATAATTTTATCTACATAACCTTACATTTATGACATTTCTGTATTCCCAACTAATCACAAAGCTACTCTTTACAGATGATTTTCAACAATCTTATTGGAAGACCATAAATTCAGCATTCTAGTTTACTTATTTTCAGGATATTTGGTGACGAAGCCCTGAAAATTGATGTGCCTGTTCTTGAAATTATAGTTTCTAAGATTCGAAGAAGTCTTCTTTTTAAAACAGGTTATGATGATTGAAGTTCCCAAGAGTTGCCAGGGCAACATTTTCTTCCTCTCAGCTAGCAATTAATTGAGTGTTAACCTATATACACAGAGGAAAAAATAATGGCTAATTTTCAAGAGGGAAAAAAGGATCTCAATAAATGATAGCGCTAGGTTTGGGAGTGTAGCTCAGCAGGTAGAGGGCTCACCTCATATGCATGAAGCCCTTATGATCCCCAGCACTGCAGAAACCAGAAACAGTACTGTAACCCCAGCACTCAGTGAGTACAGGCAGGAGGACAGGAAATTCCAGATTATCCTCAAAGGCCAGGCGGGAATACAAGAGACCCTATCTCAAAGAAAAAGAAGCCAGTGCTGTGGCTAAATTGTCATTTGATGTAGGCTTGTTCTCATACTCTACAAATACTTATTTCAGAGCAAGCGTGTGCATTTTCAAATGTCTGGTCAGGATCAGTCCCACTCAGGTTTTAACTCTCCCTTCTGTTTTGTTTGGTTTGGGTTTTTGAGACAGAGCCTCATGTAGCCCAGGTTAACCACTAACTCTGAATCCTCTTGCCTCCACCTCCCCGGTACTGGGGTTACAGACTTGCACGGCCACACCCAGCGAAGTTCTCCCTTCTGGATGTGACATCTGTTAAAGACTTGGGAAAACTTGGTGGCCAGGTGGACACACCCCACAGCTGGACCTGAACTGAGACAGCTGATTTCGCTTTGCTTCACTCCTGCCCAAGCCATCTGAGTTTTACCCATGAGGCACATTAACACCCACACCTTCGGTTCTAAATTTACTGTACCAAACTTGACCAAAAGAATTCTAGATTTGAAAATAATAAAAAGCAAAGGCGCTGAAGTTCCATTGTTAGCCCAGAAGTGAGTCACCGCTGCAGAATTTCTTGTCTACTGATTAGACCGGATGCTGGCTGGGCGGTGCAGCAGGAAAGGCTCCTGCTCTCTGAATGTGTGAGTTAATAGTCACAAAAGGTCACAATTTTAACATGTTAAAAACCAAATCTCTCTCCTGGGCATCTGGAGGTTGTTTTTTTTTTTGTTGTTGTTGTTGTTTTTGTTTGGTTGGTTGGTTTTTTTTTTTTTTTCCAACACACTGTCTCACTAGCAATGGGTTGGGGGGACCACCTCCATCTTTTTCCCCTTCTAACTTGACTTTACCCCCAGCTGACACAGCTACGTGCTTCTCTACATGGAAATGAGCTGACACTTGTTTGTGGCTTTGGCGGAGCTAATGGGATATGAGATATCTGGAATTTTTGAAGGGCAGCATATCTGAATCCTTCCTGGCTTGGCCAAATGCAGAGTTCATATTTCTATGGCCTCAAAGAAAGCAGAGCCCCAAAGACAACACTGCTTTTACAACAAAGACAACTACTTTTCACCTGAGTATGAGATGTGGTAAAATCAGGATGAATAAATAATTCATCATTCAAACAGGGCACGTCTGAGAGGAGAGGTAATAGGCACACCAGGACAGCAGGAGTGAGCCATGACTAGTCCAAGAGAACCATCCTGAATGATCTACCTACTTTTAGCATCAACTAAACCCCCTGAAAACACTAAAACTATGCAGCCCTGACTTAGTTCTTCAGAGGCAATAGACGCTGTACTAAGAATTTTGTGAATTATTTCATTTAAGCCTTGTAAAAGTTAAAGGAGCTTCGTCAGGTCAGTGGTTTTCAAACTTTGTTAGTCAATGGAAATTTTTTTGTAAATAGAATCTTCCACAGAGGACCAGTATGGAAAACTAATAAATAGCATAATTGCACTGGTCAAAACTCAGATTGGGAGATAATTCCAAATAGCCATTCTCCTGTTTCTCTCTGCCAAAGGCCACAGTACCACTGTGGACCCAGAGCTCCTGAGCTTTCTGTGACAATCAGCTATACAATGATATGTGCTGATTTTCTTAATCCTCACAACCAGATGACACTTGCCATTCATGTCATCTATATAAGTGAGAAATACCAACCTGGGAGGAATCAAGTGACTTCTTAAAAATCCATCGATCTTCAGACGTGGTAACACAGCTGTAATCCCAGCACCTGAAAGGCTGAGGCAGGATTACAAGAGTTTAAGGATAGCCTGGGCTACATAGTAAGCACCAGGTGAATCAGGCCTGTAAGAAAGGCCCTGTCTCAAGAAAATAAAACATAAATAAATAATAAATAAATACATAGAGAAAATCTTATAACTACTAGATTCCAAAGAAAGGATTTATTTATACCTGAATCTGTCAGGCTTCAAGCCCACTGCCGTAGCTGTCTTCTGGACTGGTAATTATTTAAAAGCATATTTGGTAATTTTTATTGAGACTTGCCTAACCTATGTCAGTGTATTCTCTGACAAACTTGGTCTTAGTCCTCTATGGCCTGCAGAGGGCCCACCGCAGAGCTACCTAACCAATCTCGTCTAACAAAGGATACCAAATAATGACAAGAACAATAATAACTAACGTTTATGGTATTTATATGAATTTGGCTGTGTCCTAAACCTTTTAATGGATTGTTCCATTTATTGCTTATAGCAATGCTAAGAAATAGATGCTATTATTTTATTATGTCATTTCTACAGATGAGAAAAATAAGCTCTTCAAAGACTATGTAGCAAAAAGCAGCTAGGAAGTATTGGGGATAGGATTTGTCTTGACTACAATATGTAATGTCTTTTAATCTCTTAATACACTTTCTTAATACACTTTGGTCCCTACTGGTAATGAACTTGATGCAATGGCATTCATTTTATAACCACTGTTATAGTGAAGGTTCCTATGCCATTTTTATTTGACTCTTTTCTGCCCTCTTCTAAAATATTTATTTATTGATTTGTTGAGGTAGGGTCTCTCTCTCTAGGCCAGGCTGACCTAGAATTCACTATGTATTCTCAGAGTGGATGGACACAAACTGATGGTGATCCTCCTGCCTCTGCCTCCCTTGTGGTGGGGTTAAAGGCTCACCTGTTTTGTTTTTGTTTTGTTGAACTCATGATCCTCCTACATTTACCTCCCACAGGATGGACCCCCACACATAGGTGACTTTTCACTTTTGATTAACCATTTCAAAAATCTCAATTTTGGTTGAGTTTAAATTGTAATCTACCAGAGGTGTGTTTTTTAACTCTTGCAAGTGTTTTCTTTCTAACAAAATCAAACCAAAAGGGTAATCCTAGGTTTTAAGTTCTTACAAAGGTCAACGGATTATCTTGTATACCAGTATATGCAATGACACATTTATTAAATATCTTCTAAGGTGATGCTGATGGGATCTTGAACATGAATCAGCTTCAAATGAATGAAACCTAGAATAGCCTTTGCTTTGTTTTAGCTTAGAGTCTGTTTCCACATGATATAGAAATAGCAGAGCCTGGGGATTGCCTATGTGACAGGCTAACCTGACAGATAATCTGAGATGTTACCCATCTGATTTAGGACAAGTTAAGTACCTATTTGATCTAGGACCTAGTAGGTGTTTTACATTATAACAAGTGTGAAAATAGTACATTATGTTTAATCTTAAAAGATAACTTAGTTGGAAACAATTTTAAGATGGTATTAGACAGTATAAAACCTAATAGCACAGAACAAAGACCTTATGTTGGTTCTTTTTCTTTTTACATTTTTATCTATTTATTTGTGTGTGTGCACTTGTGTGTGTGTGCGCGCGCACTTGTGTGTATGTGTGCACTTGTGTGCTTGTGAGCATGCCAGGGTCTCTTGCCACTTCAAACACCAGACACTTGTACCACTTTTTACATCTGGATCGACCTGGGTGCTGGGGACTTGAATCCATGCTGTCAGGCTTTGCAAGCAAGTGGCTTGAACTGCCGGGCCATCTGCCCACACCGCTTTTCATCAGTGGCTTAGTGAGATCGAAGGCATCCTTGTTAAATGTCTGTAAAATGTGATGTTAGAAGTGAGAAATGGAAAAAATAACAATTCAATACGTAAGAACATTGTGGTCAGAAAAAGAGTTAACAAGTTGAAATAGTCTTATATTTAGTTTCAAAAATTCAATAGCTTCACAACAGGATGGGAGAAAACTAATTTTCACATTCAAACAAAGTCTCACTGACTTTTTAATTAGCCCAACTGTTCATTCACGATTCTAAGATGTTTGCTTAACACCAGACTCCTTGTAGGCACCATGGACCTTACCTCCTGATGCACATGAAAATACGAACTCCTTGGTCTATAATGGACAGCTGAGGCAGAAAATAAACTCACAGCCAAGATCCCATCGGTAGTAGACACAACACTGTTCCAGTTCACAAAGTAGCTTATAGGAGAAGGAGACCAGATTGGTGAGTGACAGGGAAACCCAGTTTCACAGAAATACTGAGTAACCACAGGATGTTTAGTCTAGAGGAGAAAGATTATGGCACTTTGATGGTTGTTTTCCAGCATTTAGAGAGCTATTGTGTGACTACAAGGGAGTCTTAGGACCTCCTTGGGTTATTTCAGTTGGCCAGAGGGACAGATTCATTTTGATGTCTTCAGGAATTTTTTTTTTGCCAACCTCAGGAAGCCTGCCTCTAAAGGTACTTCAGATCTTCAGCATTTCAGAAGCTGGCAGGCCATATGTGCTATAGACTACTTCCTTCTAGAAACTCTAAATTTTTTTGGTCAGTAATCAAATGATCTTTGAGTCTATCTGAGACCGTTTCTGTTTTTACTTCCAAAAAGAAGTGGAAAGCAGGCGAACTTTTTTTATACCTTCCTGAGGCTTCAGACCTGCACTACCACTAATGAGTTACTTTGCCATCTTGCCCGACTTCTCTGTCAACCTCAACTAGGTTAACAGAATGTCATAGTGGATCTGCTCCAACCATTGACATACACTGCTGACCCACTTAGCAATGGTCATTAAAACCTAGACTGTGATTCCATTCATCCACCAGTTGGACATGTAAATACCAGTGCTGACCAGAACATTCAAGAAAGGGAAAATCTTGCCTCAAAGGGAAGAAAATGGTGAAAGGAAGCACATAGATCAGAGCCCAAGTGAGGGAGTTTCACACACTGACTGCAGCTCCTGGCAGTGGTCCCTGAGCTGCACGGATGCCAGAGGAAGGGAGACGCTGCCCGGTGCCCTGGAGCTGCCCTAATATTTACTGTGGCTGCATCTCGCAGGCTCCACAGTCCAGAGCTGCATCCTCTGGACACCTGCTAGGGTTTTAGGTGTGCCCAGACGTCATCATAGAGGTAAGAAAAGAAAGCTGACCAATTCTGTTGTCAACTTCTGGCCAAGCAACACTTGGTCAACAAAATGTATGGTTCTGGGGAAAACGTTGCTACGGTATTCCTGCCATTAAGTTGCTGTCCTTGGAAACTGAATTTACCTCTTGGGTTTTTTGCCGAATACATCCTGCTGGTATCACGTCAGACCTACCTAAGGAATTACTGTTTAGCTCAAGGAGTAGAGTCTTACTGTTCTAACGTTTATAGATGCTAAGCAAACATCAAAGATACAAGTTGTGATAATTATTAACCAGAAGCCATGTGATAGTGATGCAGGACACTGTGCCTTTAAGTTAAAGAGTCTGAATGACCTTAAAATTATTTTCAATAGCAATAGATGGCACTACACAAAAACACTGGCTAAAACATAGAATTATACTAAAATATAAGATTTAATGGTATGATTACAAACTGTGGAGACTTTACAAGATTCAAATAGTTACTAAGAGTGCTACTGTTAGTCAGTGAGCAGGAAAAATAAGTAATATTTACATTAATGTCAGAACATTGTCAAGCTGCAGAGCCATCACTATAAGGAGAAAATATGGTTAGGGTATTGTGGATGGTCTATGATGAGAAACGCTGATTTTTCTCACGGGGCATCTGCCTTCCACTAATCTACTACAAAAGGGATGCTGAACAGCTGTTCATAATAATGGTCACAAGGGGAAAAACAAGAGCCAACTTCTAATTTCCAAGTCATTGGAGGACCCACCCACTATTGTGTTTAGATACCCAGCACACTCAAAGGCAGGTTCCTTCCCTGTCACATCCTCAAATAGACTGATTCAGGGTAGGTTTTGTGACTTGTAAGAGTGATAACTCAGAGCTGACTTGTGCTTTTATAACCTACTTCTAGAATTTTACTCTGAATGCATAAACCATTTTCACAACACATGAATACTAAGGTACCAATGAAATTATGCTAACACTCCAGCTGCGGTGAATACATTTAACCCTCATGACAACTTTATAAGGAAGTTACTGCTGCTGTCCTGTTTTCACAAAGGAAAACATTGAGGTGCAGATGCTTTTAAGGAGTTTGTGTAAAATCACAAAGCCAAAAAGCGGCAGAGGTGTTTGAATCTTACTGGTTCCAAAGTCCAAGTATGCAACCATAAGACTCTATCACCTCACCAGTAATGATGCAAAGTAAAGGTTAAAAATAATCATAGCCCTGTACTTGGGAGGTGGAGGCAGGATGGTCAGGGGTTCACGGTCAACCTCCACTATAGTGAACCTGGACTACAGGATGTGTCTATTTCAAGATACATTAATTAATTAGTCATGTGTTTAGTGTGACAAGCATTGTATTAAGCCCCTTATAGAGTCACAGGTTCCCATAATATTGGAGACAGGATCTGTTGTATCAGTGTACTCACAAACCTACTACATACCTAGATTAGGTGGCTGTGTGCAGAATAGTCTGTTTCTCCTAGAGCCATAATAAACAAAACCACAGAGATTAAATCCAGAGAAGACAATACAATCAGGAGATAGAGTAACAATATGAGCTATTTGCAACTGTTGCCTGCATCCCACACATACTGTATTACAGTTAACTTTTTTAATTTAAGTAGGTGTATGCTCTAAATAGCAATAAAAGTATAGTAAGTATAAAAGCCAGCAGAGTTATTATCATTATTATTAGGGAATGTATATAATTGCATGTTCTATATTTTTATATAACTGGTAGCATGTAAATTCATTCCTACCATGTGAGTATCATATCATGCTAGCATATTATTACATAGCACATGACTGCATTAGCATATTAACTTCACTAGCTGAGATATTTGACACAGGTAAGAAAGTTATCTAAAGAAACAGTAGGGGCTGGAGAGATTGCTCAGCAGTTAAGGAGCTTGCCTGCAATGCCTAATGACCTTGGTTTGATTCCCCAGTACCCAGTACCCACATAAAGCCAGATGCACAAAGTGGTGCATGCATGTGGAGTTTGTCTGCAGCAGCTAGAGGCTCTGTGGCACTCATATTCTCTCTCTCTCTCTCTCTCTCTCTCTCTCTCTCTCTCTCTCTCTCTCTCTCTCCCTTGCAAATAAATAAATAAAATATTTAAAAATAAAAAGTTTGCAGTAGGCCAACTACCCTGTGTCTGGAACAACATTCTATCATGAATACAATATCTGTGTTAAAAATGCAGCATGCTAGAAAAACGGAGTTCTTTTATCATCTCTCCCATGCAGGGGTGGAATGGTCCAAACCAGTGAGCAGTATGAATTCGTGCATCATGCTCTGTGTCTGTATGAGAGCAGACTTTCAGCAGAAACTGTCCAGTGATTCACTGAAGATTTACAGGAGCATCAGTCTCCTGGGGTGATTAATCAGATTACCTACTTGAAGCTTCTAGATGGAGCTTCCTGCGATGGGAGGAAAGAGGAGCTCTGGAGCCAACCTGAGCATGGGTTGTGGAAGACCTGGCAGCATGCTCAAGACTGCCAGCCCCTTGTGTATAGGAATGCATTTGTAAGCATCCCACCAAGTTGTTTTGAAGGTCCTATGCTGATGGAGGTATAACAGAGTTCTCACATAGCCCAAGGTGGAGTTTGGTCTGTATTGACTGCCTGCCACAACGAATGGATGTATGTACTATTCATTGACCACTGTCATCGAGTGGTGACTGGAGGGGCTGCTGAAGCAGTTACTATTGTGTGTGTAGATGCTTTACTGTTTGCAAAGTCTGTCTTGTGAATGGACTAAGCTGCTCATCTGTTCCTGTTTTAAGTGCTATTACCTATCTCAGTTACCAGAATCTTGCTGCTAAACTTGCAAGTGATTGATAATGGATTTTTAACACATAAGTTTTTGTTTTTGAAAAATAAAATCAAACGCAGTAACTATTTTATATGGAAATGTGCGTTGATACTATTATCTCTTAAGTGTGTATTTATAGTACCTCCTATTGATGAACTACAGAGCACAATGATTGTCACTGGACATATCTGTATGTACTCATTCTATTATTAGGCGTAGAGGTGGTACCTGTTCTACGACTCTGCCCACAATATTTCTACATTGTGACTTACTTTACTTTAAAGGGAAATGCAAATTTATAGCAACTATACAGTATCAAGGATTTCAAATACCTGCCTCTCTTTCACTAAGAAGGGATTTTTGAATATGTTGTCTACCTGAACTCTTTCTCCCAATAAAAGGCTGTTGCCTTTGAGAATGCCCCAACCGACCCCATCTCCAAAGGTTCTTCATAAGGACACTGCCATGCATGTCCTTACTCTTTCTAAAAGGTTTTACTCCTCAAGAGACAAATGAATCTAAAATAACTACACTCAATAAACACTAATGTTCTGCGCAAATATGGATTTTTAATGCAACAATGTTGACTTTGTTTCATACTGCCAATAAAGGACTCTTAATACTAAGTATTGAGTAAAGTGTATTCTTTTCTGCCCTCCTGTTTGGAAAGAAGCCACTATGTGCTTGGGGAAACCAGAGGTAGGTAATGTGATGGTTTTAATTTTAGTCTCTGTGTTTACCCAGAGGAGATGACTCTCTCAAAATGCAATATTGTCATCACTGGAGAGATAATGATCTAGAAGTACCATCATTATATGGTTTTCCTCACGATGCCAGCATCTCATTACCCAAACAGTGCATGTTTATGTCTTTATATCACTTGTCACAGTCCCTCATAAATTACATGGTTTGCTAGTGTTCAGCAGAATCACATCACCTGAAAAGCTGTGACGATGCAGGAGCAGCCAATTACCTATGATTGTGACCCCTGTCTTCCCTCTTGAGGTAAGGAAGCAGTCATGTGCCAAAGGGATGGTAGGTGGAGACATGAGGAGGAGATTCCTCTCCTGGAGGCTAGAGCTACATTGGAAAAGAGAGGTGAACATAATCCCTTCTTTCTAAGGAAACAGACAAAGGACACTGGTGTAAAACTTCCCCAAACAATTCAATTGGAGGAAGTGTGTCACTGACTTTTCCCCTCTCCATGAAGGCACATTTCCTTCCTAGTCTTTGCTTCTCTTATCTGGGAGAATTTTTTTTTTCCCCAAGCAAAGCATGAACGGTTGTTAAGTGGAAAATGGAGGCTGAATTTTACATGACGATTCTTACCTGCTTGATCCTCAGGAGTTCGGGTGAGTGGGTCTGCCTCAGTTTTCTGAGGTATTTCTCCCAAAGCTAGCCGAGGAGTCCCTTGGCCTTTAAACCATGTTTGAAATAAGGCAGAAATGGGGCCAGATCTCTGTGGCAGTGTTACTAAAGATGAAAAGAACAGGGAAGAGAAAGAGCCAACTATGTCCACACTGCTGAGATTTTTCTCCAAAAGAAAAATCAATGTTCTCATGTCCTTCAGGTGCCTTGGACAGCTCAGCTTCTGAAAGGAAAGGCATCTTTTCAACAGAGGGAGGAACCCTGAGGGGACATCTTTTATTTTTATATAAGTCTTTTGCATTCTCCATGATGGTTTCCAACAGGGTTATAGTTTTGCTCTTGGGGGAGGATTAAAAAAGAAAATATAAGGAATGTGATTAAAGGAGGTGAAGAAATATATTGTTTTTGTAAGTTGTCATTGGCAAGGGCTAAAGATTTTCATGAGAAAGTTGAGCCATTTAGGCAAAGATTCGTTGAAAATGGTTTCTGAGCCTGAATGTTGTACTTTTCACTGTAAATGTTTAACAATTAGGTGTTTAGTTTCTTACAGTAAGAAATGCTGATTTTTAAAAAACATTGTTAGTAGTTGAGGGGAAGCTATAGACATTTTTACAAAATAAGTTTCTCTCTAGGACTATAGGAAATTCAGCTTGTGATAATCAATTTTGTCATTGGTTGTGTTTGGAGAGGGGGAAATTCTGTTTGATCTTTATGTTTTAATAAATGTGTCCAGTTTTAAAAGTATTATTAAAATTATGCAATTGTAAATAAATATTTGTTAGACTTTGAACTTAAAGATTAGGAAGGGAGTATTTTTTAGAGGGGAAGAGGATTGGAATATGGAGAAAATCAAATAGACAAAATTGAACTAAGCTGTACAAACTAGAACCTTTAATTAAGTGGGCTAATACATCACACCACGGTCTTTGGATGTGTCTTTTTCTCCTCCAAAGGAAAATCATATTTTTTTGGATGTCTTTGTTTCTTTTCCAAGATTCCTTTCATTTTTCAATAGGAGAATTAAACCATGCAAACGTTTAACAGGAGTATACTAAGTGTGACAATTTGTCGTTTTTCTGTTGTCAGCCTGGGAAGTGTTTCTCTTCTTTTCTTTCACCCATCCCCTAACCCCTGCAACCTTGGGATTTTAAATCATGTGAATTCAATCTGGGAATATTTACTTGGAATCACAGAAAGAGCAAAACCTGGGTGGGTGGGTTTGTTTTTTATTAGCCCTTATATTTTGCTAAACAGTACCTGACAGGCTTTTCATCTTCCAGAGGGGTTTCAGATTGTCCATGTCCATAAACAACAGTGCCTTTTCGTAAATCAGAAAGTGGTCGTGGGCCCATGCGACGGGAGCAGCCAGAACCAGCAATGGCTATGGACTCCAGATGGCAAAGTTCTCCATGTGAAGTCTGCCCTGTGTCTGGGCATCTCCAACTCTTCTGGTGGCCCTTTCCGGGCTGCCCTCGTCACCCACTGCTCCCAGGCACCCCGATGGACCTGCCATGAGCAGGAAGGGTTCCTTGAGGTGGAAAATACAGCCCTCTTTCTCAAGAAACAAGGCTCCAAAGTAGTAGTCAAGAAGAGAAGCAAGTACCTCCATAGCTGGATGAAGATAGAGGTTAACGAGGAGGGAACGCTGGCCAACGAAAGCCTCTGTCTAAGAAAAGGTGAGTGATTCTTACAGAATAGGTTCTGCAAGTCATTCTGCTAAGAGTCTTGTCTTTAAACATTTAAGGAAGAGCCATGTGCCCCATATCTTTCCCTTGGAAGATTCATGAGCTAACAGAAGTAGAGTATGTGGTGCCTAACGATGGAAACTTCATTATTTTTATTAAAGCAAGCAAGTTTTCTCTATTATTCACACTTCCTTCTTTACTTTTATTTATTTTGCTTATGCATGCATGGGTGGTGTGCATGTGTGTATGCATGTTGATGGATTTCTGCACTCATGCATATGTGTGCATGGAAGTCAACATCAGGTGTGTGTGTGCGTGTGTGCATGTGTGTGTAGAAGTCAACATCAGGTGTGGGGGTAGAGGTCAATATCAGGTGTCTTGTGTGTATGTGTGTGTCTCTGTGTGTGTACAGGTCAACATCAGGTGTGTGTGTGGATGTCAACATCAGGTGTGTGTGTGGATGTCAACATCAGGTGTGTGTGTGGAGGTCAACATCAGGTGGGTGTGTAGATGTCAACATCAGGTGTGTGTGTAGAGGTCAATATCAGGTGTGTGTGTGGAAGTCAACATCTGGTGCATATATAGAGGTCAACATCAGGTGGGTGTATAGATGTTAACATCAGGTGTGTGTGTGGAGGTCAACATCAGGTGTGTGTGTAGAGGTCAATATTAGGTGTGTGTGTGTGGAAGTCAACATCTGGTGCATATATAGAGGTCAACATCAGGTGGGTGTATAGATGTCAACATCAGGTGTATGTGTGGAGGTCAACATCAGGTTGTGTGTAGAGGTCAATATCAGGTGTGTGTGTGGAAGTCAACATCTGGTGCATATATAGAGGTCAACATCAGGTGGGTGTATAGATGTCAACATCAGGTGTGTGTGTAGAGGTCAACATCAGGTGTGCCTGTGGAGGACAACATAAGGTGTGTGTGTGAAGGCCAGCATCAGGTGTATGTGGAGGTCAACATCCGTTAGGTGTGTGTGTAGAGGTCAACAGCAGGTGTGTGTGGAGGTCAACATCAGGTTATGTATGGAGGTCAACATCAGGTATGTGTATAGAGGTCAATATCAGGTGTATGTCTGGAAGTCAACATCAGGTGTGTGTGGAGGTCAATATCTGGTGCATATATAGAGGTCAACATCAGGTGGGTGTGTAGATGCCAACATCAGGTGTGTGTGTGTGTGTGTGTGTGTGTGTGTGTGTGTGTGTGTGTGTGTGGAGGTCAGCATCAGGTGTGTGTGTAGAGGTCAACATCTGGTGTGTGTGTATAAAGGTCAGCATCAGGTGTGTGTGGAGGTCAACATCAGGTTTGTGTGGAGGTCAACATCAGGTTATGTGTGGAGGTCAGCGTCAGGTTTGTGTATAGAGGTCAACAACAGGTGTGTGTGTGGAGGTCAACATCAGGTGTGTGTGTGGAGGTCAGCATCAGGTTGTGTGTGGTGGTCAACATCAGGTGTGTGTGTGGAGGTCAACATCAGGTGTGTGTGTGGAGGTCAACATCAGGTGTGTGTGGAGGTCAACATCAGGTGTGTGTGTGGAGGTCAACATCAGGTGTGTGTGGAGGTCGACATCAGGTGTGTGTGTGGAGGTCAACATCAGGTATGTGTGTGGAGGTCAACATCAGGTTGTGTGTGGTGGTCAACATCAGGTGTGTGTGTGGAGGTCAGCATCAGGTGTGTGTGTGGAGGTCAGCACCAGGTTGTGTGTGGTGGTCGACATCAGGTGTGTGTGTGGAGGTCAGCATCAGGTTGTGTGTGGAGGTCGACATCAGGTG
>PVHP010032315.1:0-20600 GCA_004024765.1 Zapus hudsonius | reverse complement strand
GGTGGAGTTTCCCATGAGGAGGCCCAGGTGACCTTTCCACGAGAAAAGGACAGCATGCTTCCAGACAAGAGGCATTTATAGTCCTACTCACCTGCTGCTCAACACACCCAAGATTTCAAAGATGATGAGCTCAAACATGGTGCACGAGAATGCGAAAGTCACAGAGAAGATCACTTGCACAACATACTGCCGCACCTGTGAAAAGCCAGGGCCTCGAAATTAGTCATTTTGTGCTCGAAATTTTGAATTGAGAATCTCTGGTGACAAATCAGAACACTTATGATGAAGAAATTCTCACCAGAAACAGGGCCCTGGAGCTAAAGAAATAGGTTAAAGTGGGTGGGTGGCACTTCCTCTCGTGGTTGGAGCATTTGAAGCACAAGGCGACCGATCGAGCGACAAAGTGACAGGGCCATAAGCAGCACTTACAATTCCCATGTCAATGACCAAAAATGAGAGATTTGCACATAATGCTCAATGTTCAAATGGCTCTTCAACATATAACTTGTGGATAAAATCTGGAACCTCCATGAGAACTCTTACCATCAGTATGGAACAGAACAGAATCTCCGAAAACCTGGGTTCACATGGCTCTCCCCAAACTCTGGGGAGGTTTCATGAAGACTAATTCAGACATGACCCAAAGGTATCCATAACTAGAGAGGAGCGATTAGCAAATGTCCAGTCTAGGACAATGGATTTCTCAAAGCAACCAAACTAGCATTGGGATTTTTGTGTTAAAATGTAAGATTACCCATCAAAGAAGACCCTAAACAGAATTGGATCTGGGGAGAGGAAGTGTAAGAGTGTAACCTTTTTCTAAAACAAAACAAAACAACCCAGTAAATAATAAATTTTTTTTTAAAAAATTAAGACTGGCAAGTGTGGATTGACAAATGAAAGGGAATGCTTTGGAGACATTATTCTCTAAGGAATAACCGTTGCTGTGCTCGCTTCGGCAGCACCTATACTAAAGAATAACCATTGCTATTAGTGTGTCCCAGGAGGACCAGGAAATGACCTTCCTCACTTCTAGCCTCTGGACCACGTTGCTTAATTTCTTTTCTTTTAAATATTTTTGTCTATTTTCAATGGGAGAGAGACAGAGACACTATGGGCACACCAGGGTATCTTGCCGCTGCAAATAAACTCCAGATGCATGTGTCCCTTTGTGTATTTGGATTTACGTGGGTACTGGGGAATAAAACCCAGGCTGTCAGGCTTTGCAAGCAAGCACCTTTTATCACTGAGCCCCACCTCTCCAGCCCTTTAAATCAACTAAACCAGCAGAACATGGTGGTGTATGCCTATAATCTTAAAAACCAGAAGCAGGAGAATTGCTATGAGTTCAAGGCCATTCTAGTCTACAGAGCAAGACCCTTCCTCAAACAAAACAAAAGAAGTAAATAAATAAAATGAGCTAATTATTTCTTTAGTTTTATATTTAAACATTTATTTGGCAAAGGCTTCCTATTTGAAGAAGTGTATGTAATCTTTTTAAGGAAGGCATTTCTGTCCTATTTTATGTTAAATTTTGCATGTGTGTGGGACACAGGTTTCTATGTGTTCCTATGACTGTGTGTATGCAGAGGCCAGAGGCAAGCTCAGTGTTCCCTAGGCGTGCCATCTGCCTTTTTTTGAGATGGGGTCTCTCACTAGCCTGGCACTCAGCAATGAGGCCAGATTGGTTGGCCAGCGAAGCTCCAGAGATCCTCCCATCTTCTCCTTCCCAGGACCGGGCTACAGGCAGGCATCACCATGCCCAGGATGTTTATGTGGGTACTGGAGAGTGAACTCAGGTACTTGTTCATGAGGCAAACAGTTTACCCACTGAGCTATTTCCAGCCCCGTCATGTCCCATTTTAAATCATGATACCGGAAACTCACACAGCACGGGAATAAAATGACTTCCTCTTACCTCATAGTCTTTAAATAATTGGCGCATGAAGAAAAGCCACCCAAATCCAAAGAAAAGTATCTGGAGGAGAAAAAGACAATGTCAATGTATTTATCTTCCTCTGAGAAATGCTTAAAGATAATATTTAAAAAGTTTTATTTATTCACTTGAGAGGGTGAGAGAGAGAATGGGTGTGCCAGGGCCTCCTGCCACTGCAAAGGAAGTCTAGACACAGGTATTACTTAGTGCACCTGGCTTTGCATGGGTACTGGGGAATCAAACCACTGAGCCATCTCTCCAGCCCACTATTCTATGACAAAAGGTCTGCTAGCTAGAAAGCTAACTTACTTCAGAGATTAAAGATGAGACTCCTCATGACATTGAAAAGAGATGTTTAAATACTCTTAGAATTTTTAAATTATATACTTCTTGGCCTTTTGGCTAAGATTAAGTGTAGAATTTTTAAATTATTTTTTCTCTTGTCTGCCTCTTGCTCTTAAATAAAATATTTTAGGCCCTGGTACAACCATTCATATTCTCTCTCTCTCTCTCTCTCTCTCTCTCTCTCTCTCTGCTTGAAAATAAATGAAAATGCTAAAGAAATTAAAAATTTATGGTATAGACTGAGTAAGTATGTGTATTTGCCCACAGTGTTATGAGATCATTTTATGAGGCAGAGAATTAGCAGGTAAGCAAGGACTCAGGAAAACGTGTTTCCAAGTATTCAAAGGAAGGAAAGCATCAGGAGAATGAAGTGGAGACAAAAACAGGCGAGGAGAGACACTGATATTTTGTGTTTCCTTGGGAGGATTTTTCTAGCTTCTCTACCATCCTGTTTAATCTACAGAAAGTGGTTTCTATCTTAGTATAAAGCCAAGATTTCAGGATAAGCTTTTATTCAAACTGGCATCAGAGACAAAAGTCCCACGACAGCTGACGAGACTGTTTTTTAGTCTGTCTGTCTACCTACACAGACATATGCAGACATATAAACTCTGGGCCATGTAATTTTCTTTTAAATATTTTTATTTATTTGCAATGAGAGAGAGAGAGACAGAGACAGAGACACACTATGGGCACACCAGGGCATCTAGGCACTGCAAATGAACTCCAGATGCATGTGTCACTTTGTGTATTTGGCTTTACATGGATACTGGGGAATAAAACCCAGCCTTTATTCTTTCCTTCTTTCATTGGTTGGGAATTTTATGAATTAACTTCTTGCATGCTTACCTTCTGTTAGCTTCAGCAATAGGTGTAACTCTTTATGCCTGCTTGACACTGAACACCTAACAAAAATCCTATGGCCTCATGGGAAGGTCCTAAGCCCTAAGAGGAACTACTAGTGTTTGGCTAAATGGATACATTATGTCCACCTAATTGTCCCCTAAATATCTGTGCTTATGCCCATATGTAAGTGCTGCTCTCACGTTTGGTTAGAGAAGCGTCTTGTTACAGATAGTGGAGACCACTGGGGAGACTCAAAACTGGTCACAGTGCTGAGAAGTGACGGTGGAGTGCTCAGCACTGAGACAGCTCTGTCACACCCTCCAAGGTGGAGGCGGAAAGAATGGGCAGGAGTGCTCTGGAACACGGTCTTCCAGACACAAAGAGACAGCTGCATTTATGATCTCACAGTGGCTGTTGCTACCTGCACAAGCCTGCATAATGAAGGCGAAGAGAAAATGACCTCCAGACAAAAGAGGGACTAGTTGTAAAGTTGTGAACTTTCCTAAGAACGGAAAGGAACAAGAAAGTAACTGGATCCATTCATCCCGATCAAGTAGAAAACAAAAGGGCAAATTCGGAGCAAAACCTCCTCCAAGTCCTAATCTCCTAGACTCTCTGACTAGTAGTGAGATTTACATTCAGAGCTTGGAGGCAAGTTCATATGATGTCCGAAGTCAGGACTGAAGGCCAGTGAAGTTGTGCCATCAGGGCTGGGAGAGCTATATCCAGCAGACATGGTAGTTTAGAAAACAGCAACAAGCGGCCGGGCGTGGTGGCGCACGCCTTTAATCCCAGCACTCGGGAGGCAGAGGTAGGAGGATCACCATGAGTTCAAGGTCACCCTGAGACTACATAGTGAATTCCAGGTCAGCCTGGGCTAGAGTGAGACCTACCTCGAAAAACCAAAAAAGAAAACAGCAACAAGCAAAACAAAGCAAGGAAAACAAGCCAAAATTGTGCTTACATGAGAAATGGGGACTGGAAGAAGAGAAAGACACAGCTTTAATGAAATTTAAGCACAGAGAGAATGGACAAGCCAAGGCCTATTGCCATTGCAAACAAATTCAAATGCATGGGTCACTTTGTGCATCTTGTTTTATGGGTGTATTGGGAAATTGAACTTAGGCCATCAGGCTTTGCAAGCAAGTGCCTTTAACTGCTGAGCCCTCTCTCCAGCCCCAGCTTTAATGTTTTATCACATGTTCCACTGACAAAATTTAAAAGAACTTTTAAACTACACACACACAAATTGGAAGGGGCTTGTAACT
Source organism: Zapus hudsonius (assembly GCA_004024765.1). NCBI lineage: Eukaryota > Metazoa > Chordata > Mammalia > Rodentia > Dipodidae > Zapus > Zapus hudsonius. The sequence goes on along the minus strand of PVHP010032315.1, from coordinate 16,205 downwards.
CAGTTGGTAGCGTGTTAGCTTAGGTACATTTGTCTAGCATGCACAAAGCCCTGGGTTTATTCATCAGCACTGAATAAACCAGGAATGATGGCACATGCCTGTATTCCGAGTACTGCGGAGATGGAGGCAGGGGGATTAGGGGCTCAAGGCTACTCTTCGCTATATAGTGATTTTGAGGCTAGCCTTGGATACATGAGACCAAGTAGCAAAAAAATAAAACAAACAAAATAACCACCAACAAAGTACTTGTAACAGGACGTGGTTGCCTTGCCTGTAGTACTAATTACCCAGGAAGCCAAGGCAGGAGGATCACTTGAACCAACAAGCCTAAGGGTCAACCTCGGCAATATGAAAGATCCTGCCTCTTAAAAAAGAATAGTTTTGAATATTTTTATTTACTTATTTGCAAGCAGAGAGAGATAGAGACACACACAGAGAATGGGTGTGCCAGGGCCTCCAGCTGCTGAAAATGGATGCCAGATGCATGAGCCACTTTGTGCATCTGGCTTTACCTGAGTACTTGGGAATCGAACTCAGGTCGTTAAGACTCTGCAGGCAAGCACCTTAACCACTGTGCAATCCAGCCCCTGAATTAATAGTTTAAGAATTGTGCAGAGGACAGACTTGAGCTAGGGACTCTGTTTTTTAGGTTTTTCGAGGTAGGGTCTTACTCTAGCTCAGGCTGACTTGGAATTCACTATGTAGTCTCAGGGTGGACTCGAACTCATGGCAATCTTCCTACCTCTGCCTTCCAAGTGTTGGAATTAAAGGGGTGTGCCACCATGCCCGGCTATTTTTTTTTTTTAAATATTTTATTCATTTTCAAGCAGAGAAATACAGAGAGAGAGAGAGAGAGAGAGAGAGAGAGAGAGAGAGAGAGAGAGCGAGCGAGCGCACCAGGGCCACCACCTTGTGGGTCTGGCATATGTGGGTCCTGGGGAATTGAACCCAGGGCCTTAGGCACTGGAGGCAAGTGCCTTAACCTCTGAGCCATCTCTCCAGCCCTCGGCTATTTTTTTTAAAATATTTATTTTTAAGTAAATACAGAGAGACACACACAGAGAGAATATGGGTACACCAGGGCCTCTAGCCACTTGGAACTCAAGATGTATGTGCTACCTTGTGCATCTGGTTTATGCGGGTACTGGGGAATTGAACCCGGTGTGGGGGGGAGGAGTTAGGCTCTGGAGGCAAGCGCCTTAACCTGACCTTGGGACTTAAGAGTGTACTATGGAACTGTAAAGTCTATAGCTGAATAGCTTAAAACATGAGTTAGATAAGATGCACCAATAAAATGATCTGTAGGTTGAAAGTTTGCTATAGATTTTTTTAATGACAATTAGTACAACATATGTGAGAAAGAACTGGAAATGACATTTTTCTTGGATATGCATTCACCCTTTTATTCAATCAACAAATATTTATTAATGCCTAATATGTGTCAGGTTCTAGGGACAGAATAGTGACTAAGAAAGCATTATCTGTTGTCAATGGACTTGTAATCTGTGGAGGAGACAACTATAAAACCTTGTGGCAGCATTATCATTTGGGAAGTGGGTTCAGGGAATTATGGTAGCACGTATAGGAACACCTATCTAATCTGATCTGGGAGAGGCTTGAGGTCCAGTGTGACAACTGAAGGCCAGGATAAAGGAGCGGAGATAAGAGGAAAGGGCCAGAAAGAGAAGAGACTGCAGAGATGTGGAGGCGTGATGACAGGACTAGTCTAAAAGGAAGTGAGGATATAGCGAGGGCCATGGCAGTAGAGCTAAAAGCCAGGGTCCTGATGCAGCCACTGTAAACATCTTGAGGAATTTGTCCTCTATCCTGTGGCACGTGGACAATCTATATACAAAGATATCTGAGATGACAAGTTGGGATATATGACCTCTGATTTCATTTCAAATAAACATTTTAGTTCATATAAAACAGGAAAAATGAAAAGCAAGTGTGTGTTGCTTCCCAGGTAACATTTCCTTAGGGAGGTATTTTCTATTAAATTAAGACTTAACTAGGTCTTCACTGTGTGTCAATAACTGATCCGGTGCTAGGAAATACACAAGAGAACACGAAAAAGATATTTTGGACTTCATGGACTCCACAGATAAAATTTAAGCACACAAATAAACACTAGCGTGATAAAGGCTGAGAAGAAAAACAAGATAGAAATCAGAGAGGTGGCCAGAATGAAAGACAGTTGGTTAGCTGATAGGGGGCCAAGTAAAGCTTCCTCTGACATTTTCACTAATACTTAAATGATGACAAAGTTGTCACATACATAAGTGGACAAAGGACACTTTGGGCTTAATTTCTAAGCAGGATGAATGGATGTGTGAAAAGTAAGTCTATGAATCTAAGGCAAAAAAGGTCAGAAAGCCATGTCCTTGTTGCAACTTCTAAATTACCATGTTAAATATCTAGCTCAGCTGTTAAAGGCATTTGCTTGCAGCCTGACAGCCCAGGTTCAATTCCTCAGTACCCATGTAAAATAAAGCCAGATGCACAAAGTGCACGTGTCTAGAGTTAGTTTGTAGAGGCAAAAGGCCCTGGCATGCCCATTCTCATTCTCTCTGCTTGCAAACAGATAAAATTCTCATAGCAACTTTCTACTTTTTTTTTTCCTCTCCGAGGTAGGGTCTCACTCTAGCCAAGGGTGACCTGGAATTCACTATGTAGTATCAGGGTGGCCTCAAACTCATGGCAATCCTCCTACCTCTGTCCCTACGTGCTGGGATTAAAGGTGAGTGCCACCATGCCTGGCTTTACTACCTCTTATTTTGCATTTTACAGTGCTGGGGAAAGAGCACTGAGCCCCCAGTCCTTTTGACATTTGTATTTTTCAGTGAAAAAAGCTACTTAAAACATAGGTGTTATTTTTCTTGAATTGGCATTATGACTATGAGCATCAGGAAGGCTTAGAAGGGTAGAAGCAGGGCATCTACATGCCCAAATTTTTGTGTATACCGGACTGGAGAGACGGCTCAGCGGTTAAGGCACTTGCCTCCAGTGCCTAAGGCCCCTGGTTTAATTCCCCAGTACCCACATAGGCCAGACCCACAAGGTGGTGGCCCTGGTGCACACATTCACTCTCTCTCTCTCTCTCTCTCTCTTTCTCTCCTCTCTGCTTGAAAATGAATAAATTAAATACTTGAATATCAGTTGGCAGACAATGGAATGTACATAAAATGTATTCAATTTGGAAAATGAAAAAGTTATTGTATTGAAATGGTGGGACTATGAGTAGCCTTTCCTTGTTTCACATTTCCTTAAATGTTTGTATAAGTTTTTCAAGGGGCTGGTGAGAGGGCTCATTGGTTAAGACACCTGCCTGCAAACCTTAACAACCAGAGTTCGATTCTCCAGTACCTACATAAAGCCAGATGCACAAAGTGGTGAATGCATCTGAAGTCTCTTTGCAAGGGCTTCAGGCCCTTGTGCACCCCTATTCATATTCTCTCTCTGCTGAAAAACAGGCATTTTAAAAACTTAAAAAAAAGTTTTTCAGGAGATAAGGAAATGCTGTAGAGACAAGCATTAAGGGGCAAAAACAACCCAAAAATCCCACATAAATTTACCTGTAAGTCCCAGGAAGGAATTGTTTTCGTTATTTGAAAGAAAGCGCAATAGAAAGAAATGCTTGATTGGAAGGATGAAGGGGAAGGGAGGAGCTTCTAGAACAATTCTTTACCGAGTGGACACAGAAAGCACTAGCCCGGAGCCTCCGGAGTCGCAGAATGACGCTCACGGCGGGCCGCCGAGCAGGAAGCCCGTAGCGGGAGGGCAGGAGCGGAGACCCGGCCAGCACCCGCGCAGTGCCGGGTCCGAACCTCACACCGCCCCGGGCCGCTGCTCGGGACGGACGACTCACCTGGGAGGTGACCATGATGCTGGAGTCGATCAGGAAGCTCATGGCGGAGGGCCGGGAGGGCGCCTGCCCGCGCTGCCCGCGTCCCGAGGTGGCGGCAAGCCAGGGCTACCACCCACATCTCACGCTTGGCCTTCGCCCGGGGCCGCGGCCCCCGCAGCCCGACGGCCGCACGACGCCATCAAACCGCGCCCTAGCCAGCCAATCAGCGGCCACTTCCCGAGCTTCTGGCCTGGGGCCAGCGAGGGATGAGGGCGTGGCGAGCGCAGGGGGCGTGGCGAGCGCAAGGACCTGCTGGTTCAGGGGGCGGGGCGAGCGCAGGGGGCGGGGCGAGCGCAAGGACCCGCTGGTCCAGGGGGCGTGGCGAGCGCAAGGACCTGCGGGCCCAGGGGGCGTGGCATGGCGAGCGCAGGGCGGGGCTGGCCCAGGGGGCGGGGCGGGGCGAGCGCAGGAGGCGGGGCTCTGCTGGGGCCGCCGGGCCGGAAGGGGCGGGCTATGATAGTGCGGACCTGTCACTCTGGGTGAAGGAGGCGAGGCCTGAAAGTTGAGGGCCTCTAAGCGGCGATCCCTGTAGAAATGAGGGTCGAGGTTGGCGAGAAGAGGAAGTAGTGGGCTGAGAGTTGCTCGAGGTCTCCGCTCCAGCCTAGGGAGGTCACCCTGTGGAAGTGGTTGCAGTGAAGACCTGGAAGCAGAGCCTTGGGGCCTGGTTCTCGGACTACCGCAATCGTAATATCCGAGACTCCAAAATCATTGCACGTAAGGGAAAAGTTGTCTTAACTGAACCCTGCAGCACTAACATCCCTGGTCCAGAGTGTCAGGGGCTGTCAGGCACCTTAAACCACAGAACTGTGTCACTGGCCACAACCATCAGGAAGCAGGTGGCAGCCTCCACGGCAGAGCCTGACACTCAAAGCTGTGCGATCGATCGTGCGGAACACCGGGAGCAGCTCCTAGAATCTATAGGTTATTAATAAAAATATTGTAATATAGCTCCTAGAAGCTATAGGTTGTTAATCAAAATCATGCCTAGTTAATTTGATCCGTACAATTTAATAAAGGGGAAGCACATATGGAGATTAAATTGAAATTGACTATACAGGGGCTGGGAGATGGCTCTGTGTGTAAGACAACTTGCTGCAAAAGCGCGGGAAGCTGTCTGATCCCCATCACCCATGTAGAAAGCCAGGCGTGGCCACTCACACCTGTAACCCCAGCACTGAGGGGACAGAGCTAGGAGAGTCACTTAGCCAGTCTGAACATTGTTAGGTAGAAAACTTCACATTGTATTAACTCAGGAATATTCCAGCATATGGTTATGTCATGACCTAATCCATTTACATTTTAGTATTATCTTGTGTTGTTTGCGATAATAAAATTATATGGTGAATAATTTGACCCACAGGAGACACTTATCCAAGTTTTCCACTTCCTCCACACAGGGGCTGTCACTGTGTGTGTCCCACTTCTGCAGATAAAGTTGATGGCTAACAATTTGTGAGGGGTCAGCTGATGTCCATTCTAGTAATTGCTTCCCAGAAAATCCAAGTTTTTCTTTTGAGGGAAGTAGGAGGAGGGGGAAAGAAAACAGAAATTTCTTCTCTGACAACTCTCCTCAAAGACCCCCTCTCTAAATAGAATTGTGCCTTTGTTTTTGACAACTTCATACATGTATATATTTTTAAATTTTTATTTATTGGAGAGAGCAAGCGAGTGAGAGAGAGAAAGAAAGAGAGAGAAAGAGAGAGAATGAGCACACCAGGGCCTCTTGCCACTGCAAACAAACTCCAGATTCCAGATGTATACACCACTTTGTGCATCTGGCTTTACATGGGTACTAGGGAATTGAACCCAGAACATCAGGCTTTGTAAGCAAGTGCCTTTAACTGCTGGATCACCTCTCCAGACCTATATGATGTATTTTAATCAGATTCACCACATTACCTTTTCTTTTTAAACATTATTTATTCATTTGCTTGCATGCATACACAGCAGGGAAGGAGAGAGAGAGACAGAGAGAAAGAGAACAGAGATGGGTGTTCCAGGGTTTTGTGTTGTTGCAAACTCCAGATGCATGCGCCACTTTGTGCATCTGGCTTTGCATGGGTACTGGGGAATCAAACCCAGGCCAACAAGTTTTGCAAACAAGTGCCTTTAACTGCTGAGCCATCTCCCTAGCCCCCATTACTCTTTCTTATTCCTCTTTTACTAAACATCTTCCCAACTAATCCCCATTCCTGTTTTCATGTCTTTTTTCTGTGACCCACCGAGTTACCTTAGAGTTGCTTGCATGAACAAGGATGGAGGCCTATATTGGAATGTGATTCTCCGTCTCTCAACAATCATTCTTTAAGTAGCTACTGTGAGAGGAATGGGGTCTCATAAACTTCTTTCCATCTTTGATAGAATGTTGACAGACTCCCAGCAGCTGTGAGTCCAGCAGGGTAACAGCCATGTCCTCCAGATGACAGCCCTCCTCCCTGTCCTCCATCTCTGAATTCTTTTTTCTTCCTCTTTGGTGATGTTCCCTGAGCATTGGAGGGGTGAAGTAAATGTTCCATTTAGGCTTGAGCACACAATAGTCTCTTATTCTGAGCTATATATTTCTGCATTAACCTCTGCCCACTGCAAGAAGAAACATCTGGGATGAGGCTGAGAGCAATCCTAATCCATGGGTATTAACATAAATATTGAGAGGACAGTTTGACAACCACTCGTTTAGTATAATAATAGTAGCACTTTACTCACTAGGGCCTATGACCTCCCAAGCCAAGGGCTTTTGTCCAGGTTTACAGTACCAAGGATGAATTCCCTCCTGTAGAGTGGGCCTCAACTCCAATCAGAAAGTGGCTGGTTACCTCAGAACAGTCATACCACTATTGCACTGCTGAGCACATCTTGCCTGGAAAGTTGGTTGTGGGCTATAGCTGGGTAAGACATGTGTGTGTGTGTGTGTGTGTGTGTGTGTGTGTGTGTGTGCACATGCTATTTGATGTGTGTGTATTCATGTCTCTGAGTGTCATAGTCTTTCCACATTGCTGAGATAAACACCAAGACACAGTTTATGGGAGGAAGGGGTTTCAAGTTTACAAATCCAGGGGAAGTTCCATCAACGGTAGAAGAAGCTGCTTCATACATCCAAGCAGAGAGAAACAACCCAACAGCCAGCAAACACCTAAAGCAGTGAGCACAAACCTACAGCAAGCAGGGCCCCCAGAGCTCAGACCCCTCTGCATACCTTTGAGCTGGAATTCAGATTGTCCCCAGTGACACACTCCCTGTAGCAGGAATCTGCGTGCTAGGGGCTAAAGCTGCAAACTCTAATAAAACACATGAGTCTATGGGGGACATAAGTTCAAAGCATGCTCATGCCATGGTGCACGTGTGGAGGCCAAGGGTGCCAGTCCTTGCCATCCACTTCCTTTGGGGAGGTGTTTCCCATTGCTCACCATTGCTTTGTCATTAACCTAGCTGAACCCCAAGCTTCAAGGAGCCTCTCCTTTATCTGCCTCCATTCTCACCCATAGGCATGGCTGGGATTAGTTTGATACAGCATCTGGCTTTTTGCATGGGTGCTGGGGTTCCAAACTCACGCGTGCACAGCAAGTGTTTTACCCATCCAACCATCTCCTTAGTCCCTGGGTAAGACTGAGGATGACTTTTCTACCCAGCAGCCTGCATTTCACCTCGTGGCACTGTGAAAGTCAGCTATAAGGGAGGAAGCTTCCAGCTCAGTTCCAGTTTGATTTCTCTATGTCCTATAACTGAAGCATGTGGTGACTTCTGCAGTAGGAATTCACTGTCCAGTTGTAGTGAGCAACCAGAGCAATGACAATAACCTATATTGTTTTAGAGGCCTCCATAGTCTCTGTGACTCAGTTGGAGGTATCTCACCCCTGGAACTCAGACTTTTGATTAATAACCTATTGCGTCTAGGAGCAGCTTTATCTATCCACATCGCATACTTTATCCATAGATTTTTAAATTAAATTTTTAATTAGTTTACTGAGTAGCATGTTTCCATATGGATTTTTTTTAGGTAGGGTCTCTCTCTAGCTCAGGCTGACCTGGAATTCACTCTGTAGTCTCAGGGTGGCCTTGCACTCACATCAATCCTCCTACCTCTGCCTCCCAAGTGCTGGGATTAAAGGCCTGCGCCACCACGCCTGGCCCCATAAGGCTTTTTCATATGTTCTTAGTTTTTGTTAACTCTTCCACCACGCTCTCCTGTCCACTATCCTTCTACCCCTCTCTGGCTAAGCCTTTCCCCACCACTATTCTCCCCATTTTCATATCACATGTGTTCTATTGACACCCCTTCCCAAACTTCTTCACTCCCTCTCCCACCATGGGCCATTTCTAGCTGACTTCACTTCACCTCACTCCAACTTAAATACATAAATCCAGGAATTCAAAGCTAGGACACACATATGAGAGAATATTCAGTATTTGTTTTCCGAGTCTGGGTTTCCTAACTCAGTATATTTTCTATTTTGGTGAAGAATGCTATTGGAATTTTGGTGGGGATTGCATTAAATCTGTAATTCCTTTTGGTATGATGACATTTTCACAGTATTGATTCTTCCAATCCAAGAACATGGGATGTCTTTTCGTTTCCTAGTGTTTTCTCCAATTTCTCTCTTCAGTATTTTAAAGTTTTTATTATAGAGATCCTTTACTTCCTTGGTTAGGTTTATTCCGAGGTATCTTTTTTTTTTTTGAGGAAATTGAGAATGGGAGTGTTTCCCTGATTTCATCCTCAGACCGTTTGTTGTTGGTATATAGGAAGGCTACTGATGTCTGTGTGTTGATTTTGTATCCTGATACTTTGCTAAAAGTGTTTATCAGCTCTAACAGTTTGCTGGTTGAGTCTTTAGGGTCCCTTATGAATAGAATCATATCATCTTCAAATAATGATAATTTGGTCTCTTCATTTCTGATTTGTACCCCTTTTATTTGTGTCTCATGCCCTATTGCTATAGCTAAGACTTCCAGTACTATATTAAATAAAAGTGGGGACAGTGAACATCCTTGCTTGTTCCTGATTTTAGTGGAAATGCTTCAAGTTTTTCCCCATTTAGTATGATGTTGGCTATAGGTTTGTCACAATGGCCTTTATTATGTTGAGGTACGTTTCTTCTATTCCCACTTTCTTTAGGACTTTTAACATGAAGGGAAGTTTGATTTTGTTAAATGCCTTTTCTGCACCTATTGAGATGAACATGTGATTTTTGTCCTTCAGTCCATCTATATAGTGTATTATATTTATCAATTTGCGTATGTCAAACCATCCCTACATGTCTGGGATAAAACCTACCTGGTTGGAGTGAATGATCTTTTTGATGAAAGGTTGTATTCTGTTTGCCAGTATTTGAGAAATTTTGCATCTAGGTTCATGAGCAAGATTGGTCCGTAATTTTTTTGTTGTCTTTTTCTGGTTTTGATATCAGGGTTATGGTGGATTCCTAGAAGGAGTTTGGTAGTATTCCTTCCTTGTCTATTTTGTGGAAAAATTTGAGAAGCATTGGTGTTATTTATCCAGTGAATGTCTGGTAGAATTCAGCAGTAAATCCGTCTGGGCCTGGACTTTTTTTAGTAGGGAGATTTTTTTTTTTTTATAACTTGGATCTCTGTGCTTGTCATAGTGAGACAGAATACAGAGAGCTAGGCAGGTCTCAGCTAGGGACAGAGGCCCAGAGGAGACCAGAAGATACCGAACACCTGGTTTCTCATGACACAAGAATGAACACTCCTAACTTGGATTAGAAATGACATTGAACTGCAATGCACCCTGCTGATCCCAGCCCCACCCAGATATGGGTGGACTCTATGATCCATCCTCCAGATCAAATAACAAATCATATATTTCCCCGCCTACCTAACTAAGCCCTATAAAGGTGGCAGCCTGGTGGGGCCTTGGGTTCTCTTCTTCCTGAGACCTTCTTCAGTTCCTGAGATTCTCTAGTCTGCGTCTCGGGTGGTCTGAGCCTCCCTAACCTGAGTCTCGGTTCCCAGCCCCACTCAGCCATCTGGCCGGGTGGGGAAGGGAGACCTAATCCTGTCTTTCAGTGTCTGTTTAATTCTGGCCTCTCTGCTCTATGTGTCTGGTGGTCTCTAATTTACCATGTGTGGATTCCCACTCAGGATCAGCTATGTGGGCTCTTCCCCCTTTTCTCCTATTCCCTCCCTTGGGAAAGCACATGGCCAATACTAAATGTATTCCCCTTTTTAATCCTAATCTCCCTGCTCTAGCTGTCTCATGGTCTCTGAATTTACTCTGTGCTGATTGTCACTCAGGGTCTGCCACATGGGCGCTTCATGTGTTTGCAGCCTCCTTTGAACTCCACCTTCTAAGCCCCAGCTGCTCTGGCTTTCCACGTGATCCTGAACTCCACTTTAACTCTACCTTCTAAGCCCCAGTTGCTCTGGCTCTCCACGTGTTTGCAACCTTGTCTAAACTTCATTTTGTAAGCCTTAGGTTTTTCAGCTCTCTCGGGTTCCTGGCTTTATTCTAACTTTACTCTCTGAGTTTCAATTCTCATTAACGTCCACTTTTCTGAAATATGTTTTCCACATGAAAATGTTCCAGTCTTCCTTTCCTGGTCCCAATTCCCTTTAAATAAACTCCACAAATTATTATTTTTCCTCAAGTAAACTCAATAATTCATAATTTGTCCTTCTTGGTTACAGCTTTATTAGTTTTCATTAAAGATTAGGAAAAAACCCAAAACTTGAGATTTATAAATCTGGGGGACCCCCTGAATCCCCTAAATTCCCACATCATTAGTCAGTTTAAATGGTTTATCTCATCTTTTTAAAAAATATTTTATTTATTCATTTTCAAGCAGAAAGATACAGAGAGAGAGGGAGAGGGAGAGGGAGAGAGAGAGAGAGAGAGAGAGAGAGAGAGAGAGAGAGAGAGAGAGAGAATGCACCAGGGCCACCACCTTGTGGGTCTGGCCTATGTGGGTCCTGGGGAATTGAACCCGGGGCCTTAGGCACTGGAGGCAAGTGCCTTAACCGCTGAGCCATCTCTCCAGCCCGGTTTATCTCATCTTGATTTAATATTGGTAGGTCATATACATCAAGAAAACCGTCTATTTCTTTCAGGTTTTCAAACTTGGTGAAGTATATGTTCTTAAAGTGTGTCCTTATGATTCTCTGGACTTCATTGATACCTGTTGTAATGGTTCCATCTTCATCTCCAGAACTCATAGCAATCCTACCTCTGCCTCCTTAGTGCTGAGATTAAAGGCATGTGTTAACATGCACAGCTGAAACTATTTTATATTCTTCTGTCACAGAGTTCTCCTTTCTTGCCTACAAATTCATAGAGTTGGTCATGGTGTATGCATTCTGAGTGATTTCCTAGCTGATGGAAATCTGGAAGGTGGAGCCTTGTTGGAGGAGGTGTGTTGCTGGAGTTGGACTTTAATGGTTTATAAACTCCAGCTTTCCAGTGTTAGTTCAGCTCTCTCTCCTTCTGATGCTTGCCATCTGTTGTGGCAGAGGTGGTGTTCAGCCTCTGCTCATGCCATCTTTCCCTCTGCCATCATGGACCTTCTCCTTGAGACTTTAAGCCAAAATAAACCCTTTCCCTCAACAAGCTGGGTCATGTACTTTGTGCCAGAAACTAGAAGGTAACTGCAAGAGAACATTGGTACTAAGAAGTGGGATCGTTGCTGTGATGAATTTGACCACGTGGGTTTTAGTCATTTGGAACGTGCATTCCAAAATGCAAGGAATTTGTATGGATTTTGTACTTTGCATTGGAGAAGCCTTACAGTGCTATAAGCAGAGCTTAAATGGGCTATTGTGGTAAGATTTTGAAAATCATAAATGCAGAATTGGGGACTATGAAGGCTTGGCTTAGGAGGTTTGAAAGGGGATGGGAAGAACTTTGTTGGAACTGGACTACTGGCAGAGACGCTGGCTGCATTCCACCCATGCTCTGGAAATTTGAGCAAAGTTTAGTTTAAAAGTAATGGACTGGTGTGTTTGGCAGGAGGTCTAGAACAGAGTGATATGAAAGATGTATAGTTTATCACAGAAAAAAATTCAAGCAACCACAGAGACTGGTTTTAGACTTATGCTGCAATTGTTAAGGAGACAACCGCAATTAAAGGTGAATGAGATGTTTTGCATTGGGACAATGATAAAGACGCCCTGGCTGGAGAGATGGCTTAGTGATTAAGGCACTTCCTTGCAAAGTAGAAAGACTGAGTTCGATTCTCCAGTCCCCACATAAAACCAGATGCACAAGGTGGTGCGTGAGTTTGGAGTTCATTTCTAGTAGCTGGAGGCCCTGGCATGCCCATTCTCTCTCTCTCTCTCTCTCTCTCTCTCTCTCTCTCTCTCTCTCTCTCAAATAAAAATATTCTAAAAAATTAAAAAGAAAAGATGCCCTGAAGGTTAAATACAGCCCATCAAAGTCTCAAGCTACTATGTATATGAATTCTTTTGAAAGGATGGGGCTTGAAGGAAGATTGGTGAAGGAGTATCTTACCCTTCAAGGTCAAGCTTTATTCCCCTTGGATTTACACATTTGGCTTTGATGCACACCTGGTCCTGGTTTGGGAAGTATATGCAGGAAAGAGGGTCATGGCATGCACACAGTACCAGGAACTGCTGAGATGTGGCAATGTGAAGCAGGTTGGAATGGAGACCCAAAGAGCTTAAGATGTCAGGATTGTGTGATGGCTGCCAAGAAGAGCCGATGGCTCAGGATGGGGTTTTCCCTGGGCTGAGCAGCCAAGCTGAAGGATTAGTGTTGGAACTCTGGAGACTTTATTTGTAGTTTCTCAGAACCCTTTCATTTCTGAGTTTATTTATCATCATTATGTGTCTGGCATTTCATCTACATCTCTGTCATTAGACACCATTTCTTTGGCATTGGTAGAGTTTAAAGGAGATATTGTTGTTGCTTTTCATATTAGTTAATATATATATTTACCCTGGGACTTGCACATCAGAAGCCAGATCATTGGTTTGATTTTTTTTTTTAAATTTATAATCTTTTTTTTCAAGGCTGACCTGGAACTCACTCTGTAGTTCCAAGCTGTCCTTGAACTCACAGCAACCCTCCTGCCTCTGCCTCCCAAGTGTTGCACCAGCATGCCCGGCCTCAATTAGCAAAAAAAAGAAAAAAAAATCACTTTTCTTCTTTCAGTGGGAGTGTTTGCAGTGTTTTGGAAGGGCTAGATTGTGTTAGGGTCAAGGTACTGTATTCCTCTGTAAGACTGATGTTTAGGGCATGGGCTCTATCCCAAGCCCTCCTCTGTGAGTACAATTGTTATGGGAAACTGAGGCACACAGAACCAGACCAGAGATAGAGAGTGAAGAATCAGAAGATTTATTCATGTCAGCATGGACTCAGGAGTAACTTCCAAAGCCCAAGTCCGTAGTTCTGATATCTCAGGGTTTTTGTAGACAGTATGGCTGGTGGTTTGACATCATCTTGAATTCTAAGTTATTGATGGGTTTCAAGAACGTACAAATGCAGAACAGAAAGCTGCCTGCTTGGCGGTGGTGGGGTTACTCATGGTCTGGTTTTGTAAGATATCTGACTGCCTCAGAACAGGATGCAATGCAGTGATGCCATTATGCTGGGTCATGATAAGAGAAGCACTTTAAAATTGTTTATATTCTTTTCAGCTTAGAATCTGAGGTGTTTGTAAAACACTTCCCAGTTCAGAAAGTGGGGAGTGGGGCTTTTCCACCACACAGTACTGTCTGTAACAACAGCAATGACTAAGGACAGACTCACTATAAAAACGGAATAATAGGCTGCTACTACCGGTCACCCCTTAGACAATAATCATCTCAGGGAGTAAAGGGACATTGACAGAATTGCATGTAGTCATGTATTACTTCTTGTGGACATGTGTGGGAAAAGAAAAGGAAAAATAAGACAAACACAGTAAGGCTGGTGACTAGTATTCTGATGATATGGATGAATTAGAAGACTGGAAAGGAAATAGAACGGGGAGCAGTAGGGGTAAAAAGTGGGGGGACAGTGAGGAAATTCTGGCTAAAGGTAGGCTGGAGAGAGAGAGAGAGGTAAAGATATGCTATCCGATAATATAGAACAGTTCAGTCTCTCAGGAGGCTGAGACACAGAGACCCTGAAAACCAGACCAGACTGTGCTCTTTGCCGGAGGAAAAAGTAAAAGGAACAAGTAAGGTAAAAAAATAAAAAAGCAACAAAACGAAAAGAAGCAATAAAGAAAGAGCAGAGGGCTGGAGAGATGGCTCAGCGGTTAAGGCACTTGCTTCCAGTGCCTAAGGCCCCGGGTTCAATTCCCCAGGACCCACATAAGCCAGATCTACAAGGTGGTGGCCCTGATTCTCTCTCTCTCTCTCTCTCTCTCTCTCTCTCTCTCTCTCTCTCTGCTTGAAAATGATTAAATAAAAAAAAACCAAAAAAAAAAAAAAGAAAGAAAGAGCAGAGTGAGGTTGCAGAGACCCACGACAATGATGTTAGGTGGAGATCCAGGGTAAGGAAGGCTTTTGTCTGGAATGCTGTCTCCTCCCCTGGGACTTCCTCTGGAATGGGCCATTTGTTCTTCCTTGGAGTCTTCTTTCTGGTGACTGTCCAGGTCTGTGACAGTGCTTCACAGGTGAATTAAAATGTCAGGGCTGCAGCTGAGAATGTGGACAGCTCCCTTCTGGGCTAGTGTGTGGGATTACAGACAGGAGCACTATATGGGGTCAAGCACTGTGTTCACTGAGCCATCCCCCTGCCCTTTGTTGGCTTGTATGTGTGGTGTATGTGGAGTGGGATGTGTGAGGTATTAGGCCAGAGGAGAAAATGGGATGTCGCCTTTCCTCACTCACCTGTGTATTTCCTTGAGACAGTCTCTTCTCGGAACCCAAAGCTCCATGTTCACAAATCCTAGTGATTCTGTGGTCTCTGTGCACGTAGAATTGGGGCCTCACTCGAGCTCAGGTTGACCTGGAACTCACTCTGTAGTCCCAAGCTGACCTCAAACTCACAGTGATTCTCCTGCCTCTGCCTCCCAAGTGCTGGGCTTAAAGGTGTGCACCACCATGCTCGACCCTTGTTCCCTGTTTTTGAACCTTTTATTGATAGCTTCCATTATTATAGCCCATAAACCATTATGATTCCCTCCTCTCTCCCCCACATCTCCTCCCCCTCTCAGTAAGTCTCTATTTTGTTTCAGTGTCATCATCTTTTCCTCCCATTATGTATAGGTATTACCAAACACCTGCGAAATCACGACTATCAAGGCCATTTTGTGTCTGGAAGTTTGCTTTGCAGGCAGTCCTACCCTTCCTTTGTCCCTTGTTCCATTTCTAACCACCTGTTTTTTTTTTTGGGGGGGGGGACTACCAAGAGATCTGTAATGGTTTTGTTGTCCACTTGATCTTTTTAATTATCTTGGGTGGGTCTCTGAGGATGTTTACAGGAAGGCAGCCTCTCAGCAGGGGGCAGGATGTAAAGAAGCTCAAAGAAGCTGGAAGTAAACATCCTTTCCTGTGTGGGCCGTGCAGGAAGGAAAGTCCAGAAACCCAGGAAGCCAGTAAGTCTGGGGCAGGGTTGCAAGGCCCCACCCTAAGCCTATATAAAGGAGAAGAAATTCTCTTTGGCCTTCTGGCCTGTTCCCTGTTCTGTGATGGGTTTTTCTCTCTGCTTGGACCTGTGAAAGGGGAGCAGCCTCTTTTGCACTCTGGAACTTCCCCTGTGCCTATAGCTACAGATAAATCCTTTTCTCCCATAAATTGTGTCTGGCTTGAAGATTCATCCCAGCGACATGTGGGCTGACTACAACAAGGTCATACTAGGACTATGAAGGATCAGAGGGTTATTCAAGAATGTCTTTGTGCCACCAATGCCATACAGCCCTCCTGCTAGGCCCCACCTCTTAAAGGTTTCACCACCTCCCCATATCACTTCCCTGGGGACCAAGCCTTCAGTCGCATCATGTGGGCTGTAGGGGACACCATGGTATTGAGATTACTTCCTGTAAACCCACTGGAGAGTAGATGAGTTTTATAGGAATATGTTGCTGCACTATTCTCTACAAGCCGTCTTCATTGGCATTATATTAGTGGTTCAAAGTTGTTAATAAATCAGGATTTCTTACATTGGGGAGGGCTGATATTTGCTACTGAGATGGTTAAGTTTCGTTGTCAACTTGACCTGTTAGCAGTCCACTGTAATCTTGAGTGTTGTGGAGCAGATTTCCTCCCCTTGAAGAGATAAAGGAGGCTCAGGGGATTCAGGAAGTCATGTCAGCTGGAAACAAACATCCCTTCCTGGGAGGGCAGTGCAGGAGGTAAATTCCAGACTCAGGAAGTCAACAAGTCAGGGAAAGGGTGG